>AJMS01009780.1:0-10509 GCA_000263175.2 Phaeosphaeriaceae sp. UM 1110
TGCCATGACGGGCACCAATATCCCACTATCGCATCTCCTTCTCGGAGCCGGCGCGCTCTTCATCGTCTACAACATCGCAGCCAGAATCCACAAGAATGCTCAAATCAGGCGATTGGGCGCCCGCGCCCCCGTGCGCAAATCCTATCTACCATACGGAATCGACCTCGCATACGAAGTCATAACGAACGCAATGAAGGACGAAGTGTACGAGTTGTGGGTGGCCATGTTTGCCAAATGGGCCGGGCCAGGCAGATATACCCTCGAGGCAGGCGTTGGTGAGAGAGTCATCTTGACTGCCGACCCAGAGAATATCAAGGCGATACTTGCGACGCAGTTCAAAGATTATGGTAAGGGGGAGGCATTCAGGAAGGACTGGCACGCTTTCCTGGGTAATGGCATCTTCACGACCGATGGACAACTTTGGCACAACTCAAGGCAGCTTATTCGACCCCAATTCGTGAAGGATCGTCTCAGCGATATCGAGATCTTCGAAGAGCATGTCCAGGTCTTGATGT
This sequence comes from Phaeosphaeriaceae sp. UM 1110, assembly GCA_000263175.2. Taxonomy (NCBI): domain Eukaryota; kingdom Fungi; phylum Ascomycota; class Dothideomycetes; order Pleosporales; family Phaeosphaeriaceae; species Phaeosphaeriaceae sp. UM 1110. The sequence goes on from AJMS01009780.1 coordinate 516, forward strand.
CTAAGATTGGTCAAGGCCAGGAAATCGATACGCTCGACATGATGTTCCGCTACACACTCGATGCCGCTACACATTTCTTGCTGGGACACTCGGTAGACAGTCTGCAGAACCCACAGACGTTGTTTGCAGACGCTTTTGGAAACGCCCAGCGCGTACAAAGCATGATCGCCAGAGTCGGGTAAGCAATCACGAATTTACCATCAAAGATATGTTTAACATGGCTTAGACCCCTCAACTGGCTCGTTCCCCGCCAACGAATGGGTTTCTACGACTCCATCAAATCCATCAACTCGTTCGTGGACAGATTCATCGAAGAAGCCCTCGCTCTCTCCCCCGAAGAACTAGACAAAAAGACCAACCACGACGAAGGCTACACCTTCCTCCACGCCATTGCAGGCTACACCCGCGACCGCCAAATGCTACGGGACCAACTCGTCTCCGTCCTCCTCGCAGGCCGCGACACCACCGCCTGCACGCTCTCCTGGGCCATCTACCACCTCTCGATGGACCCCGAGATCACCGCAAAACTGCGCCAGGAGATCATTGACACCGTCGGCCTCGACCGCGTGCCCACATACCAACATTTGAAGGACATGAAATACCTCCAACACATCCTCAACGAAACCCTGCGCCTCTACCCCGTCGTCCCATTCAACGTCCGCGTCGCCCTCACAGACACCACTCTCCCTGTTGGTGGCGGCAAAGACGGCACCCAACCTATCGGCATCCTCAAAGGCACGCCAATCGGATACTCCACGCTCGTGATGCAGCGTCGTGAGGACCTGTACCCGCCTGTATCCCGCGACTTCCCCGCCATTGAGAAGTTCGTGCCCGAGCGATGGGACAACTGGACGCCCAAGAGCTGGACATATGTCCCATTCAACGGCGGACCCAGGATCTGTATCGGCCAGCAATTTGCGTTGACGGAGATGGGATATACGCTTGTAAGATTGTTTCAGCGGTATCAAGGGGTAGAGAATAGGATGAATGGGGAGTTGCCGGGATTGCATTCGGATATTGTGTTGCAGCCTGCGAAGCCGGTCAAGGTTGCTTTCTACTGAAAGATGGGGATGAGGAGAGGGCGATGAGTTTTGGTTGTTTGATGTGATGATTATGGTATATTTTTATGGATATGGAGCGTTCATTCGTGATCGAAACCTGCATTCACTTGATTCCAACACGTGACGGTGCGGCGGCTGTTTTTGAACATCTGACATTCGCCCTTGAATGCGATGTCGCGTCAAGTGGTGTCATCGTAAGACAGAGAGTGCTCTAAGGGACTTGAAGTGGCAAGGGGTCGCCTTGGTGAGCATGCGCTCTCATGGTCAACTAGTTGAAAATTTGAACGATTATATTCTGTACAAGCGTGGTATTATATCATCGACACTTTATCTTGCCTTACACCCTCCCACCTCTAGGTTTGCTGCACCTAAGCCTTGTTGACCTTCATCTCCTGAGGCTCCTGGTCTGCAAAAGTGTTTCCCTCCTCGCTGACGGCGCGAGTGATGGTCATGCTGTCGTCGAGTGTCTCCATAGGCGCAACAGGCTTGTCACCAAGCGGAATCTTCTCGGTTGGGATGATCCAGTTGAACCACGAAGGCATCAACAGACCGATGACGGCGATAGGCACGACGGCGTGCATCATGCTGAAACCGTAGATCATGATTGGGTCGAACATGTGCTTGGTTGTGAAGTTGGGGTATGCGAAGGAGAGGACGATGGCGAGAATAGGGCCGGAGATGTACTGTGAGAAGTCATGTCAGCTTTGTTGGAGCATACTTGAATGTGGAGAGGAAGAAAGATGAGGCCGAAAAGGGGGAGGGAGAGAACTTACCTTCATGCATACAGCCCAGAACCATGGGATGCTCCAGTTCTTGCCAACACCAACAAAGACGTTGAGGTCACGAGTGAGCTGGAAACCAGGGTAGAAGGCGATCCACCAGAAGCGGCTGAGGAAGGCGTTGTTACCCCAGAATCTGGGTGCGGGGATGTTGGGTGTCTTGGAAAGCAGAGTACCAGCAATGACTGCGATGAAGAAGATACCGAAACCTACACCCGCACCGATGCCTGGCTGGGTGCCGTGGGCGACGCCGATACCGACGGCTTGAGCAGCGACAAAGCCAAAGGTGTAGACGACGAAGCCCACCCAACCAGTCTGGCTGGCAACATCGCGGCAGCGGTACATGGAAGTGGCGGCAAAGGTCTCGCACCAGACTGTAAAGAAAAGCGCGACATCGTTGACGTATGTGTCGACAGCGTCAAGAGCCTGAAGGCCAAACTCGGTGCAGTAGATCAAGGAGATCAACATCGAGACAATGGCAACACCCGTAACGACCATCCACCTCTTGAACTTGCGGCCCCAGTTCGTGTCCATGATGAGAGTGGTCATGACTTCCAGCAGGGAGAAAGCAGAGGTCAGGCCGAGAAGGAACAAAGTGAAGAAGAAGACGACTGAGAAGAAGGCCGATCCAGGCATCTGGGCCAAGGCCTCAGGGTAGGTGACGAAGCCCGTGACGAAACTGCTGAATGTTCGCTCACCAGGCTGGATGTTCAGATATCCAATGACACCAAAGACGGAGAAAGCAGCAATAACCTCGACTAGGGAATTGCTACCGGCGATGATGAGAGCATCTTGGACTGTGTTGGAGTGCTCCGAGCAGTAGGACGCCCACGATGTGAAGTAGCCGAAACCGACACCAATGGAGAAGAAGATCTGCCCGAAAGCGCCTTGCCAAATTCCTGGTGCAGCCAGTGCCTCTGAGCGCCATGTGCCAAAGTAGAGCTTGACTCCCCTACCAGCGTTGGGAAGCGATGTTCCGCGACCGATCAAAATGATGATCAAGACCAGAGGCAGAAGCATGGTGACATAAATGACACGTCCAGTCAATCCCACGCCACGGAAGACACACAGCCAGGTGACAAACCAGACGAAGACGCACCAGCCAACGGTCTCACCGAGCAAGCCGGTGCCAACCCAGTCCGTGTATGACGCGACACTGCCATCAGGGTTGAGCTCGCCCACTGAAGCTGGGGGTGTGTTGGCGACAATAACGGTGTCGAAGTAATCTCCAAGATCCTGGCCAGCCCATGGAAGAGGGGTCTGGAACGAGCGGCGGAAGTACTTCATGACCCATGTCAAGAGGGGGACGTAGTAAGTCACAACAGCGTACTATGTCACAAAGCGTATTAGCATCTCTGCAAAACGATCGGTGGAGGACCAGATCGCTGCTTACACCGTTGAAAACAACACACAATCCGATTGCCTTCGCGCGCTTGTTGACACTGTGCCACGCGAGAACAGGTCCTCCGCGGTAAGTCGCGCCGATTGCCAGCTCGAGAATCAACACTGGCAGGGCAATGAAGATCAAGGCAATGAGGTACGGAATGAAGAATTGAAGGCCGTAATTGTTGAAAGCGATGGAGGGGAAACGCAGCAAGTTTCCGAGGCCAATGGCGCCACCCATGGCACACAGGATGAACTGAGTGCGCGAGCCAAAGACATCGCGTCCAGCGGAATCCTTTTTGGCTTCAGTTGAGAAAATACGGCCAAAGATACCCATCTTGAAGGGAGGTGCACCTAGGCAGGTGTCAAAAGAGAGTAAGCAGGCCTGGTCGAACTAGAGCTCTGCTGCAGAAGCAGTTGGCCTGATTTGCCAGGCACTCAAACAAGATGAGGAGAAGGGTACGGAGAGACGAAAAGAAGAGCTGCTGGGATGTGCATGCATGGAATATATGGAGGATCGATATGGCATGCCTCTTTTTCCTAATCTCAGTCTCAGGAACCTCCCCAAGGCTTGCCCAGCTCCAAGCGATCACTCACCTTCCTTCTACAACCATGGCTAGCTGATGTGGCTGAGACTCCAAGATACCCCAGACATTCAGTCAGGATCATGTGGTGGTATCACTAGGCTAGAACAGGGTATGCGGTTCTCTGTGGCTTTGTATAGGCCTCGAGTCAGTCGCCATTGGACGTTCCATGGGCGCGGTCTCTGTCAGACGGATTTGCATAGCGTCTGCTCACACGGACAATACACCAATTCGTGCTGGTCTAGAAGCCATAGGCCGTGGTGATTTCTAGAAAAACCTTGGAAGGCATGGGTCGGTTGCCTGGAACCGAGCTGTACATGATAGACTGCAGTCTGAAATAGGAATCCGCGGGGAAGTGGTGATAGTGCATTGGTCCGTCCTCAGCCAAGCATTGTACCAAGAACATTGGCAGTTGGTTTAAAACGTGCTCCACCGGTTGTACGGCACCTTCTTGGCGCTTGGAAGATGAGCGACGCCATTCAATGCGCGGAGGCTCTTTGCTGCTGGGCTGATTAAGTTAGTGTTGACAACGGATTTGCCTCTGAATAGGTCTGCAATCTCGACGAGCCGGGCAGCGCGACGAGAGCATCTTGGCCGGTGGACTGGTCATCGCAGTCGGCATGCTGACACGAGTCTCGATCCGCGTTGATCCTGTTTGCTAGACCGACTGAAGCCGTAGGTACTGTGAAGATAGGAGGATATCTAAGGCGCGGTCGTCGATTGCCACTATCCCCAGGCCAAGGTCCTCCAGTCTTCTGTCCATGCTCTTTTATTGATGATCATGTGATGTTTATCCGGTTCTGGGGCTGGCTGGAAGCATGCGAGACGGAAGGTATACCGCGACTGGACGTCATACAGTGAGGTTGACATGCTCGCGAGATGTTCAGCCGCGGAGTACGCAAAGGGACTGACCGTCTTCTATAAGTCGCTCGTCGATTGCTAATCACTTGTAGGGCGCATCCTTGGTAGGGCGCAAGCACGAGTACATGCCGATCTCGGGCGGTCCGTGCTCGCCTCATGCATGAAAACACCACGCGCTCGAAGTAGCAAAAGAACTAGGAGCCATTACCACTGGCTTGCCATACCACATGGCTGGAATTTCAGGAGTCTGTTATCATATTACTATGCAATACCAAGCTCAAGTTGCCTACGGATGTATGACTCCTAGCATGAGGCTGAAGGACAAGACATACAGGGACCATACCTGATCCATACCATTAGCAGTGCACCTTGATGTACGCAGCAAAGATTTCTTCTACAATTCTATATGTGTCTTATATATGTCATATAATCTGCGAACAAAACCAATGGTAGACTAGAAATTTTCTGCCCAGGAACTTCGATGTCTCACTGAGCATACAGGCCAAGAACATTTCATCATTTACAGAGAAATCCAAATTCCTTGACACTTCTATCATTTTCTGGCTGAACAACATGTTTTCTTGCCTAGACCTATGCCAAACATAACTCAGTTCGCACTTCTACATTCACGTTCACATCCAAGCACCCTCCTAACCCCACAGCAAACACAAAACGTATTCAACCCATCCTCCACCACTCCTGAACCTCTTCTTCAGCGCCGCGGCTGTCTCGTACTCCGCCTCGCCCGATCCCCATCTTCGCTCCCCTCCCTCTTCCCCTTCCCCCTACCCATCGGCACGGAATCATCAATCGGCTCAACAGTCGGTCGCACAGGCGGCAGTCCCGGCGTACCCATCCTTTGATTACTCGACGACGCGCTGAGGTTGTCCATCGTGCTCCATTGAGGCACCGATGGATCTTGCTCAGCAGATGCTGCGGCAGCATAGTCTTCTGCTGTTAGAGTGTCGTCGCTGTCGATGTCCATGGCATCCTGGTCGTCCTCGTTGTTGTTGGTAGTAGTAGGAGGAGATTGATGATGATGGCGTGGAAGGGGCAGTCGAACGAACAGACGTATCGGTTGCAGAGCCGGTGCTTCCGGAACCGAAGCTGCTTCAATGTAGTTGCTCATGAGGCGAGCGTGTAGCTGAGCCAGTTTTGGCGAGATGATTGGGCCGGGAGTATGTGGCGCGTTTCCATCGCCTTTATGGACAACGCCCTGGTCCTCGACCTGCTCTTGATGATGTTGAGGCTGCGAGACGGATGGAACGGGAATCGAAGCTGCGGAGGCCCCGATGCGAACGAGGGGAGCGTGCAATTGAGCAAAGTTTCGCCTGGCAGCCGATCCAGCTCCATGCAACCCGACGACTGCCTCGTCCTGGTTGGCGACGTCGACGTCGTCCTCGTCCTCGTCCTTGTTCTCATCCAATGCCTTTTGGATCATCGCAGACAAAATAGCCTCAATATCCCTCTCCCCCTCCGTGGACGAATAGTCTCGATGACGATGACGATGCCGCCAGCCCCGCGATTGCTCATCTTCATCATCATTACCTTCATCTTCCTCCATCTCATACTCACTCCCACTCTCGTTGCGCCCCTGCGTATCCCACGCCCTCCTCGGTGCTCCGTACAACGCATCGCCACCGTCATCCTCATCTTCACTACCCTCATTTCCCACGTACGTTTCCCTGGCCATCTGCTCGGCCAGGTCTTCGTTCGACAAACCGTTTCGAGCCTGATAATCCCTTAGGGCGCGTAAGTCCTCTGCAGACATGATCTCGTCTTCCTCATTATAATCGATTATTCCATGCTCCTCCTCTTTTTCTGACATACTGTGTTGTCCTTCCACCTCCTCTTCCTCTTCCTCCTCATCAACCTCTCGCCGCTCTTGCTGGGCATCGCGAACCGTCCTAACCATCGTAGCGTACATGCCACAAAACACCTTTCCCTCCCAAATATTCAGCACAGCGCCGTCCTCCTCCAACCAATCCATGACGCGCCTGGCGGCCGTCAACTCAATCCACTAGGACCCGACGGCAACGTGCTCAGCCGACACAAGTACATTGCCCATACCAAGTCCCGAGCGTTGCACGTTCTCGCTATCCCAGAATCGCCGCACAGCCCGCGGTATGGACACGAGATCTGGATTTCGACGCCGAAGCTGCGCTCGCACAAGGACATCGACGTGCATGAGCAACCGTCTATATGCCGCGGGCCGCCAGTGTATGTCGCCGCCCACCTCGTCTTCATAGACTTGTGCGGCGAGCGCGGGAGAGAGGACGTTCAGTCGAAAGAGCTTGATGCGACAGACCGGGCACGTGTTGCGCTGTGCAGAGGAAGAGCCCAGCCGACTATGGATGCAGGAATCGTGGAAGACGTGATGGCACGGTAAGATGCAGACCGCATGATTCCTACCATCATCTCCACCTCTTGCATCCACCCCATCGTCGTCGTCGTCGGAGTTGGCAATTGTAAATGAAGATGTAGGAGACCTGCCAGGAGAAGGGGATGTGAAGTCGTCCTGGCAGATGGTGCAGACGTGTTCCTTAGTGGCATCAGGATGGACGTCGTGGTCAATGTGGTGCTCGACATAATCCCCAATCTTAGGGAGCGTGAGCTATTCGTCATCGGAGGAGGAGGGGCTGTGGGGAAGGGCGAGTCGGGAGTCTCGAAGGCGGGGGTGGGCCATGTCGGGAGGTCGATCGGTGAGATGAGTTGAGGGTCGAGTGACGATGTGGTGGGTAGGAAGAAAGATGGAGGTGGCGATGAAAGTAAACATTGACTGTTGACTGCAAACGCGGATAATGAGTCCATGCGCGAAGGTAAATTAAGCCAAGAAGGATTGGAGTGAGGGAGGGATTCTGTACCAGGAAGAGAGACGTTCACTATACCAGAGGCACGGACATGACCACTGACAGCATTCACCAAAAACACAGACTAATAAAGACTGTCGTGTTCCCACCATGTAGTTCGATTCGTGGAGAAAAGAGGTTACGTATCGTACAAGGCATTGAAGCTGAGATGCGAGAAAAATGTATCAAGGTATCATGCCAAACGAAAGTCATGAAGAAAAACCTGTACCCATATCCAATAAACACCATATCGCTTTGCACCCGTGCAAGCTCATGCAATTCGTTCCTCGCTCTTATGCCGTTCTAAGCCAAAATAGTCGTGAAATTCGGGGTCCCGCTCCCATTTATCATGTCATCATTCACTTATCATCACAACTCACATATCCTCTACACTTCGCCGGCAATTACGCTGCCGCTGCCAACAGATCCGCCGAGATCCCAATAGTTGCGTGCGGAATTACTGCTTCGCTTACTCTTCTTAGTGCTCTGGCTCGCGCAGCTAGAGTTGCTGCGAAGCTTCTGGTGGCGTAGTGATGCCGATGGGTTATAGTAGGTGCGGAACGTGGCGTCTTTGCGCTTCATCTCCCTAGGCTGTGATGAGGACGACGTCGGGAGTCCTCTATCCGTCGTCCTACTGACCAAAGGGTGGTGTTGGCGGATGATGGCAGCGCGGCGAGCCGAACTCATACCGTCATCTGTACCAACTGCAGAGGCGGATGGCGCGCTTGAGGACTTGCGCGGAGGGGATGACACGCCAGACCGTCTTGAAGAGAAGCGCTTGACAAGGAAGTTGAAGATCATCTTGACGTCCAACTCCCGCTCCCAATACTCGCGCTCACGCACCAAATCGTCGGCAATGTTGTCTGAAGAATTTTGTCGAGTGCGGAATGAGTCGAGAGGGTCAGCCTCGGCTGGCTCTTCCTCGATGCCCCACAACGACGCTTCATTGTGGGTAGGGAACGTAGGTGCGAAGTGAGCGGAGGCGGGCGAGGCTGTGGTGAGTTGAGTACTGATCGAGCGCGAAGAGTGTAGATCGGTAGTGGGAGTCGAATTTAGCTTTGTTGAAGTCAGGCCCGCATACTCTGGGGCCGATTGTGCAAGCTGGTAGGTGGAGAAGGCACCAGGGTGCTCGGAGAGTTGATGAACGAGTGACCCAAGCTCTTGCGCAACGCGTTCGAGAAGACGAGTCTGCCAGCCCTCGTCATTTGGGATGGTGTCCGGATCTATACCTGCTTCCTCGAAAACCTTGTCGGTAGAGAGATCAATAGGAGATCCCGGCTTGGGTGTGCTTGAGTCTTCTGGGAGTGTTTCGCCGAAGATGACGGACAACGTATCTTCATCCAATCCTATTAAATCGCGGATGACCCTCCGTGTTATCCGTTGCCAGAACGAGAGGTTCTCTGTACCATCGTCTGATGATTCGCTTTGCACGTCTGCAACGGATGGCGCGGCCGCAGGGACTGGAATGGGCGCGGTATGCTGTGTAGAGTCGACCCGACTTCGAGCTGCGCTGAGTGTGCTCATCCGCCTCCGCCGCCTGGTTTCCTTCTCAATCTCCTCCAGCAACGCCTTGCTCTGCTCTAAGCGCCACTTCTCAATGCGCTGCCGCCGGTCTTGCTCTTGATTCACCTCTTCCGCATCGTCGAGAACGGAGAAATGTCGCTGAACGCTGGATCGGCGCCGGGCAACACGTCGTCGCGGTTGCTCGAACTGCCACATGTGCTCCTGCATAGTCGCATCGGGGAGGAATCCGCCGAGGCCATCGTGAGTCGGCAGCACTGTCTCGCCGCTCTCGAGGAGCTTACTTGATGCGGCGCCGTATTCAGAGGGCTCGTGGAAGGCGCGTAGGCCATCATCTAGGCTGTCCAGTTCCTCTTCCGTGCCCAAGTTTGTGCCTTCATCGCCATCTTGATCGGATCGGGCAGCGGTATCGAGCGAGCCAAACTCACTGAATCTCGAAAGACCTGCTGTTCGCGGTGTTCGGTCGGTTGATGTCGTGTGCGTGCGGGCGGTAGTAGAAGGGGCAGTCGGCGAGAAGAGGACCCATTCCTCGGAGGCCTCTAGTGGTTGAGCGGCTTGCTGGGTAGGTGCGGTGGTGGCGACGGGCTCAGGTGCATGGTAGGATATCTGTCGCGAGCTCTTGGGGCGCTGTTGCTGGCGGAATGCCATAGTAGGATGTGTTTGGAGTGTCGAGGTGGGGTCCGTGGCGATCACGGAGACAGGTGGTTCAAGATGCAAGGCACGCGGACATCTAAACAGGTACTAGGATGATGTAGTCACACGTCTGGTGGTGTCGGAAGGGGTATTGCAGAATGGCAGGCGCTGCAGGAAGTGACAGCACCAGGACGTGTCTGCAAGACTGCGCCCCGTGTCTGGTTGATAGCTGATAGTCCCCTAGCGGTAGCGGTGAACTATGTAATGGTGGGTGGGGATGTTGTCACGATTGTCTAAAGATGCGCTAGGGCGGATCCGGTTGT
>AJMS01009779.1:0-10508 GCA_000263175.2 Phaeosphaeriaceae sp. UM 1110
TCCTTACCCAATGCAGCTCCCCACACCACATTCACTCACTGAGAAAGTGAAGCACCGCCCCAAGACTCTACAACTCCAACACTCGACGATCACAAAGTGAAGTTTGACCACAACCAACCCCAACATGGTCGACTCTATACCACTCGCCAAATCCTTCCTCCCTCTCCAATGCACCACTGCCATCTCCGCCTACGGCCTCTTCCTCGCCTACCAAAATGTCACCCGCCTCCAACAATACGAAGAGCAAAGCGAAAAAGCAGCAGAATGGAGCCAAACAGCCGCAGACCGACTCCATAAGACAAGGACCACGCAGACGAGTGGGACCATAAGCGTACGCCAACACATCTCCTCTTACAACTCAAGATGCAACTGGCTAATGTTTTTCAAGCTACTAATCTCCTTCCTCACCGTCCCGTTCCTCGTAACGACTTCGTACGGCACTTCCCCGACGTTCTTGATGTCGGCCAGCGCAGCCAATGCAATCGTGTGCTTCTTCGCGCGCAATCACATGGCCAATTTCTGGAACGAAAAGGTGCAGACACGCGTCCCTTTTGTGCAAAAGTTCAACGACGCCGTACGAGGGAGCGAGCAGGTGGTTAAAATACTCGGGGTATTGAGTGCAGCTTGGGTAGTTGCGGGTGTTGGATTCGCGGGGATGCGAGCGGGGTGGATATGAAGTTATTGGAGGGACAAACAGTGCTCGAGTAGGGAGAGGCAAGGAATGTGCAAAATAAAAGGAGAATGGATCGAGATCGTGACTAGGGGTATATGTACTCGCTTAAGCAGTGTGGTGATGATTACTCCATCTCACTCATCTCCCTCACTACCCTCACACTATCCGCCTCCCTGATCCACTCCTCGATCCTCGCGCCCACATCCCCTACTAGCCGCTCATATGTCTCGTTCATGAAGAACAGTGACGTGTGTGCCGTGACTTCGTCCATATCTTGCATGAAGACGCGAATCCATGTTGGATCTTTATTACCCTCACTATCCTTAGGAGGCAGCATGCAAAATTTGCGAAGTTTCTTTTTCTTCTTGGGCTTCTTCTCTTGATCTGGTTGATCGTCGTCTGGACCGGATGATGCGGACGACACTTGGCTAGCGAGGCTGTCTGTGCTGGTCATGGTGTACATTGAGCCGTGGGTTGAAGACTGGTCGTCGGGTGTGGCTTGATTCATGATTGCGCTGCGAGAGAAGCCATAGTTGCCGTATGGGTGGTTGGAGGTGTGAGTGGGGCGTGAGCGGTCTCCGAGATTGACGGCTCCGAGATCTTCGTCGAGGGCTTGGATCTCGGGCGCTTCTTCTGGGCTCACCTCGTAACCGGCGTGCATGTCCTTGCTTGGATGCGAGTGGTCCTCCGGGTGCGGCTCTTTGTTCGGCTTCGGGGCATCAATTGACTTCTCCTGTTTCTCCTCCCTTGGTGGCGCTCCTTCAAGTCTCTGCCGCTCTTTTTCCATGCGCTCTCTCTCTTTCTGAAGCCGAAGCTCCTCTTTCTCCGAATGACTAAGTTCTCGCTTCTCTTCCTCTTGTTGCTTCTCCTGCTGTTTTTCCTGCACCTGCTCCTTCGCCTGTTGCTTCTCCCACTTCTCTTCCGCTTTCGTTCGCTCCTTGATAGCTTTGTTCCGTGCTTTGACCGCCTTTTGATACTCCTTGAGTGCCTTGTCGTGCTCTTTTTCCGCAGCCTTGCGTTGCTGTTTATCTGTGAACTGCATTAGATCCACGAATGGAGGCTCCTGCGGTATAGGAGGGATTTCTTGAAAATTCGGTATGCTTTCCGTACGCGTAGAACCCTCTCTTGAAAAAGTGTCTACTGGGCTGGTTGCTGAAGGCGGTTCCTGTGGGGTAATTGGAACAAGCTCACCGCCTCGCTGCTCTTGGACTTCTACAGAAAGGTGTGGCCTGTCGATGGTGGAATGGGAGCTTACACCTGCTTGGCTCGGTTGCGACTCGGCTGCGATTGAGTTGATGCCATTGTCATGTGGTTGTTGGCCCCTGCTCGGTGGACGGGACGACGATGGCGTAGGAGATCTTGACGACTTGGGCGATTTCGGCTTCTTTCGACGTCCTGTGCTTACTGTGTAGTAGTTGACAAAACGTGTGCGAGGTGGCGAAGCGATTCCTGGATTCGCTGCTTTTCGCGTCTTCTCGTCGTCTTCCTCCAGTGCCCGAATCCGCGCATAGCGATTTTTCAGCGACTTGTAGTCTGCCATGGCACTGCCAAACTCGAAATGCGACTTGACAAGTCCTTTTGTCGCTTCTCGAAGGCCATTCGAATAGTGCTTGTTCAGCCAATGCATGGTGTTCTCCCAGCCCTTGCGAACGGGCAGCTGTACATCGTTGTAGAAAGAAGGATTGAAGTTTGGATCAGACGGCTTTGAATTGAAGAGTGTACCCATCCTGCTGGGTTTCTTTCCTGTTGGGTCTTCCGGGATAACATCGACAGGTGCTGGAGCGGGATTGAAAAGGCTCCCCAGTCCGGCTTTGATGATGCCAGGGTGCATGCCCAGAAAAGGCACATCGAAATTGATAACACCAACGATACGATGGCGAAATACTAGAGCAATGTCTGCAGCAACTAGTCCTCCCATGGAATGTCCGAGCAGAATAACATCGGTCCATTGATCCTCGTGTGGTGCTAGCCTGGCATCTGTAAGTTGTGGATTCTAAAAATGGAGGGAATGTTGTACCAGTTAGAGAAGTTGTCCCTTGCTTGCTCGAGCGAATATCGTGATCGATATCGAGGGTATATCTTTGTGTGTACCACATGAGTGTCTGCAAGAGTGACGGTAACTAGATTGTGGACATGGGCGGGAAAGCTTCGGAAGCTGGTTTCATTGCCCATAAAACCATGTATGTACACTAGCAAGACCCTGCGAAGATTTGAAGTATCAATGGCAGGATCCGGTAGCAGTGAATCTGTAGACGACGAGCGAGGGTCGTGAGACGACATGCCGACTACTGAGGGTTCGAAAATGGTGCTCTCCGCATCATTGACGACTTGTTGTCGTGGTGGGAGAGGCGGTGGTTTTCCGCCAGAACTTGCTGCATGTTGAGTTGTGCAGGGTGCTGGGGCATGCGACGTCATAATCACTTGTCGCAATGTGAGTGGTCGTGCAAACACCTACACTTCAAGCATGGTGGATGCAGTGGATTTATTGCGAACTGCAGAGGCTTAGGTGAAGTTTGGTGTTCATCGCTGTGTACAGCCACAGTGCCTTGATTCGGCAAATTCACGACGGATGAGGGGCAACTTGCGAGGCATGCGCGAAAGACCGACGACAGCAGACGCGTAAGTCAGCAATCGCACGTGCAGATAAGGCTGCATTCTTGAGTCGCCAGACAGAAACACCTTGCAACATGCTCTCACCTCGCTGCTGTCTTACTTACTGCTGCATGTCAAAATTACACCAAACTGGGCCGCATCGTGAAATGAGCAAACGGGGTCCGTCGCGCGCAGCTATACCAATTGCCCGGTGATTGGACGGCACTCTGAGACGACAGGTCATCTAGGAAACGCCGATCGCCTCTCCCACAGGTTCGCAACAGACCAGGGTCCCAAGAGCGAGAGCCAACTGGAAAAGGAGGCGTTGACACCCTGGTCGTATTGCGCGAAACTCCCAATCTCGAGGCGGACTTGGCAATATCCGCCTCAAGCTACACGAGCCGCACCCGACGAGAAAGAGGAGGTACACAGCTGCTGCCAACGTGGAGAAAGGGGGCTCCATGTTGCAAGATGGTGCAGCATACACCTAGCTTGTGGTCTGCGATGCAACGACGGCGGGTGCCTCGTGAGGAGTGTGCTGGCGGCTGCTGTCTAAGAATAACAGAGTAGCGAGTCTGATGAGGGCAGACGGCTGTTCCAAAAGGGCCATGGTACAATGTATATTTCGCTAGGACGTGGTGCGAGCGCCCGGGACGAGAGAGAACAGCTGCAGCAGACCACCTGCACGCGGCACGGCAAGACATGCGCATTGCTGGACGAGACGAGCAAAACACTTCGCGTCATCCTTCAGCGCAGAGAAGACAGCACGTCCGTCCATGGCCAGACTCTACTCGAAGAACGTCTCGAGAGGCTAATAAGATTTGGTAGGCGGCCACGGCAGCCCGTATTGGTGGCCTGCATCGACGTTTTGTTTGCGGTCGCAATCTCCGTGCGCATCTTTGGTTCCGTGCGCTGCAGTCTATTATCGGATTAACCAATAGTGTGCTTTCGACAGCCAATCACCACCAGAACGGGCCGTCTGGACTTGCAGCTGTCGCTTTCTCTTTGTGCACACCTCCTCTCCCACACCACCTCCGCAGCGACGTGACAATTTTTCTGAGCGGTGGGCTTTGGGGTGCGATCCGGACTGCGAGTGAATCTGGTCAGTTTCATCGCCGCGTGCCATCTGCCATCAGACAAACAGTGCGCAGCGACTCTTACGACTCATTCGCCCACGCTACGTTCCACCCGCTGCGGGCACCACCATTAGGTCTTCGCGCAAACTCTCACTCGCCTCTAATAGTTGCTTGCTTGCACGCCTAGCTGCGCGACCCATCGTCACTCCATCGTGACAATCGTAAATGCGGGCCATCTGACCGCGTCCAGTGGGTATATCCGGCATCCCATCACTGCAGCGCTGATCGCTCGCCAGATCCTTCCATCCACAGCCACCACGTTGGCGTCCATTCGTTTCTCGACACTCCCTCAACCAGACCACAAAGTACACTGCATCCATTGACTGGACCTTCGCGCTGGCCAAAGCCCACACGTCCACTCCTTTCACTACATTGCCGCCACTTGCCGCAACCGACTCGCTACACTCCTTCAGCACATGTCGCCAACACACATCGCATTCGCCACCCACACTCCGAGAGCAACATTGGCGTGCGCTTCACGCTGATCCGTCGCATACTTTATGGACACAGCCAGGACGTCGCAACAGAGCTTCAGACCGGATATACGACAACGCCGCGCGAAACTAAGGACTTCACCTGAAAGAGAGGACGCAGGGAAGGACAAGGGCCAGCCTCAACGGCCCTCAGATAGGACATATATCGCACGAAAAGAGGAGGAAAATCACATCACCATGACCAAAGACCATCGCTTCTTTCATCGGCGACAAGCGACCACGCCGACAAAGGTCTTGACTGTTGCCGTAGAAGTAATCGCCACTGTCGACTCGAGTGGGAACTTAGTAGGCCAGGAGACCAAGACACAATCAGACCCAGCAGTAGCCACATCCGGAGCGGATGTTGTAGCCTCGCCACCGAACGTCGTTGATCCTGTTGCATCGGTAGCAGCTCCCGTAGCAGCGCCGGTGGTGTCCGCTGCTGGTAACGTAGTCAACGCGTTGACAGATGCAGTAGGCGAAGTGCCGCCATCTGTGCCAGTACCTGCGGTCCCGTCGCTACCACAGGTTCCTGCTGTTCCCACTGTCGGGGTTCCCACCGTCCCTTCAGTACCACCATTCCCCACAGATCTCACTGTGCCTGCTTATCCATGGCCATCAGGCGTCTCGGCGGCAGCCTTGCAGGTCAGCGCGGCATCTGCGAGCCCGTCACCCTCGCCCACAAGCGTGCCAGGGAGCGCAATATCAGTATCTAGCCTCGCCGCACTACCGCCGGTCTCGAACTCGACTCTTTCCAGCGCGTCATCGATGTCCTCTCTCTCTGCCCGAGGGAGTGCTTCTCTGTCGGCATCGGTATCGGTATCTGCATCTGCATCTGCATCTGTTTCTATATCCAGCCGTTCTGGCTCCTTGACTTCGACTGGAACAGACTCATCACAGCGTGGAAGCGCAACTTCATCTCCCGTAGGCGGCACAGGCATCTTGGGTGGCGGTAATGGACCAACCAATACCGCTGACCCTGCTCTTAACACAGCTGCGGCCGGTTCTGGCTCATCTGGACCTACGACACCCCTACAAACACCACAAGTAGTTGGAAGCGTAGTGGGAAGTCTTGCTGGTGCAGCACTAATCCTAGCCATAATACTATTTCTCCTTCGACGTCATAAGCGACAAAGACGGGGTGCGCTACAACTCACTGGCGATGAAACAACAGACCGCGTCCCTCCCATGAGTCAAGATCCGGCAAGGAACAACCGAATACCGTCCACTTTCTTGAACCGATTCTCGGGAATGTCCAAGTCGACGGTTGATACGAATACCAGCGCTGGCGAGCGCAGCTTCCAACGGGTATCCGGGCGGAAATTGCCATCCGCCTTCAGTGAAGGCATGACCTCAGACCAATTCTCTCGAGGGGGCACTCTCTCTGGCTCGTCGTTCTACACAGACGACCAAGGAACATATGGCGGACCAGGCATTTCTAAAGAGTTTGGCAAAGAGTATGGAAAGGAAGTCGGAGGTTCAGCAGCTGCAGGCGCAGGAGCGATGAGTTTCCGGCCTGGACCTGCAAGAACCCCAATCATTCGTCATCCAGACGATGGCTACTCCAACCCTTTTGCCGATCCAGCTCCGTTCCCACGGGACACTTCGCATTTGAGCCCACCACAGTCGCCAAATCCTGACATACCCCGGAACACCTTGGGTCGAAGTCTCCATTCGCACGACGGGTCTCGAAGTTCCAAATTCACCGAGAACGTTTGATGACAACACACTTGTATACATCTTCTCACTGTCGCTTCTGTACCTCGTTCCGTCTAATGACACGCATGTACGTGTATCAAGACTCTCACATTTCTCTTGTCATATCTAGCGATTGCCGGCGGCTTCCTCCTTGTATACCCCCGGAGGCCTCGACACCACACCACCACCTACCATCTACTGTCCGTAACTGGAGCGCAGTACGCGACTCCACACTAATATCTTATTGGTCCGATCCTACTGTTCGATTTCTGTCTCAATACCATGTACGTCGAGAGACGGGCATTGCTACCACCGTTTGTGCGCATCTTTTCATGTACATACTTGTTCGGTAGCTCTTAGGGCTCCAATAGCTACGAGTCGTGGTGTTATTCAGGTCTGTCAAGGGGGGACAGAGTTGTACAGTCAGATCAGTGTCTTTGGTTGTAGACATTACGATGTGTTCAATTCACCAATGACAAAAAGTTCAGCAGACACATGTGCCAATCGTTAGATGTTTTCGTGACGCAGCAAAAACCCAATCGTGGTATGCTGAGACATTCCGTGAAGGCGATGTCGACGTAGCATTACTTTGCTTGAGGTTGTAAGCCACATGATAATGGTGGTCCAATAAAATCGTACACTTCCAAGATTTACACGACTAAGACTACGCGGGCAGTCTTTGATATGTGCATCGAGCAACGAACACGAGCCTTATGGCACATTTCTTTACCAATAAAGGATAATCTGCAAGCGAGATCGACGAACGCTGGTTTGCATGCAGTGATTCTGCAAGTTGAAAGCTGAAGTGCTGTCAACCACTCTCAGCCTTGCATGTTGGTGGCGTACTGTCGTTTATTTGAGATGCGATCCGTTGATCATGAATCCGGGAAATAAAGGAAGCAAGATCCAGGAAAGGATTCCGAGCCATGTAATGGGAAAACAGAATTCAGCTGTGGAAGATCAAGTTTTCGAACTGTCGACAAGGCTGAGCCTAGTTTTGAACAACGATTACACGGTCGTCACCTATTCTGACGGAGCATTTTGACATCGAGAAGTTCGGGAAACATTGGACATGGATAGATGCGAGACCACTAAGTCGCATTCGGATTCCCGACACATTTCTATACTGACAATACGTCCTACGGGACGTCCCGCGGACATTTCCCAGCTTGGACCAGAGTCAAGCCCCGGTTCGCGTACTATGAGGGCAAAGCTGGATTGTACGAGCGAGGTGCCATAGATAGAATCACACAAGTAAGTTGGGATAGAATTGTAGAGTCCAGAAGAGCCGTAACACTGTGCGTGTGGCAATTGGTACACGTGATGATAACTCGAAAGGAATCCAGCATATCAAACACTCGAAGATGCCCATTCAGTACTTGATAACGATATAAATGAGTATGAAGAGCTAAGCCAGGCGGCCACAGCCCGCGTAATTTCCTTGGCCCAAGCATCTCAGCTAGCAGCCATGAAGAAGCAAAAATTATGTTCTGACATGGATCAAGGCGACTTTTCTTCTGTTGACCAGGATAGCCGATATCTTTGGGTTGAACTCCTTTGACGCAGAGAACGTCAAGACAAAGCTAGGACAAGGGTTATACTAGGTCACTGCTATACCCGTGGCGATCGTTGTCGCTACTGTAGGTGTTCGTTTTAGTAGTCGAACAGTAGAGCGGTGGTGGTCCAATCTTTAGAACGGGCTGAAGCAATGGTGATCCAATCTCTGGGGCGCATCAGGCACTATCCGACAAGAAACGAGAATATTCAAGTTGGTAATCATGAAAGGTTAATTATGATCAAATGGTGCTTGAAGCAATGGTAGCCCTCTCTGAAGACCACAGAGGTTGACAGAACGGACAAAGACAGACCCGAGCGAGACATGAGACATTCGAAACATCGGTGGAGCAACATTACAGGCAATCAGACGAGGGGCCGACACGAGGAAAGCCACAGACTTCCTAGGCATCGATAGTCTCTATTTCCCAAATCTCTCAGCTGGGAGGCTCGGTTTGGGCAGGGGACTGTTCCGCGAAGCATCAATCACATCGAGTTTACCCATTCTATGGAAGTCGGTCTGTTGCTACATCCGAGATACATAGCCTGGATTAGAGGGAATATCAATAACGCTCCTGACTGTTCATGGCGATTCAGTGTCGTGATCATTGTATACATCGACGTTATACCCGCTGGCATGATCGATCATCTGTCTACTTTCTATACCACGAATATGTGAAGAATCCCAGCATCGGAGTGCCGACCATACAGGTGAGGGCTGATCTGATGGATGGACCCCAGGGCTATGTAGCGATTGCAGCGAATCGGCGACTTTCAACAGTGTACGCGATCGACAAGTCCTGGCCCCACCACGGCCGCCACTACGTCTTAGTGGTTGACATAGCTGCACGCCTAAGCAATCGAACAGCCTGTTGGTGCTCAGTGGTTTGTGCTTGAATCCTATCCAATCCTTTGTTAGGTTGTACACAGCCCGGTGCTTATGACCTCATATGGAAAGTGGTGCTCATGCTGTGCTGACCTACATCAACCACGCCGCTTTGCACAAAGCTAACCTCTACCTGTAAACCTGCCCCCAGTTACTTATATCAATACAACTTCCTTGCCTGCAACCCCACTTCTATTACTCCTGTACCAACACAGCTCTTCTACACCAAGTCACAAAACCTTACAATCCGCAAGCACCATGGCAGGCCTCGCACCCGTTCCGCAGCCCATCGCGCTCTTCCCCCAGTTCATCGCTCCCAAACCTGAAGTCATTGTCCTCAAGGAAAAGGTCCTCTCATTGTCCGGCGACAGCTTCCACATCAAGACCGCCGATGGCACGCCCGTCCTCCAAGTTGAAGGCAAGGTCATGTCGCTCACCGGCCGCAAGAAGATGAGCGACATGCAGGGTAACCACCTGTGCACGATCTTGAAGGAGCACTTTCACTTGCATGCAACGTATGTCGTGGAGAGCGCGAGTGGACAGAAAATGGCGGAGGTGAAGAGCAGCTTGAAGTGTAAGTCGTTCTGCAGATTTGAATGGACTTGAGAACGATGCTGATTGGAAATAGTGATTGGAAGCAAAGCCACAGCGACATTCACGTCGCATGATGGAAAGCAGCAGACGCTCACGATGCATGGTAATTGGCTCGACACCACCGCCGACATTGTGGATGAAACCATGGGCGGTAAGTATTCGACACCCTATGACGATGGCGTTTTTGCTGGTTCGCTGATGTGAAGAACAATAGGCGCAGTTATCGCGCGCATAGATCGCAAGATCCTGAGCGGCAAGGACATCTTCTTTGGGCAGCAGACGTATGGTGTACAAGTTGCGCCAGGTGTGGACTTGGCGCTGGTGGCTGCACTTTGCATTTGCCTGGATGAGAAGAACAACGAAAAATAGAACCGGCGCAGTCCAAACCTCCTTGCGATCACCATGACTTTGACTCAATTGTGCAAGCAGAAGTACTGGAACGGCGACGATTTGACTGTGGGAGACGGCGACACACTCCCGGTATGATGTAGGCGAACTGGACCACTATATTATCCTTCAATGAAGTAACGACTATAATGCGTTTCTCAATAATAGAGATCGAACATCGTTGCATTGATGCGATCGTTTCTAGCGCGGGTAGCATTTGTGATGGAGAATGCAGGGGCTTGCTTCCAGAAACTATGCAATGCTTAAGGGTCCAAACGTTCACTACTGTATGCCAATTTCGATAAGACAGTAACAAGGGATCTCGGAGCAGAGGAAGTGCAGTAAAAATCTTGACCTGTTCCATTGTCTATTGCGCGGGAATGACAATACATGCCGCACTTAACCACTTTCACCAAGAATAGCACCTCCTCTTCCACAACCCTTCATCGCTCTTATCGCGACAACACCCTGCGATACACACCCACCCGCACTCCGAAGCAATTTTATATATCCAG
>AJMS01009778.1:0-10499 GCA_000263175.2 Phaeosphaeriaceae sp. UM 1110
CCCGATCTTTGGTGGGCTAGTTGGCTTCGTCATTTCCATGTCCACATTGAATACTGCAGGACGATATGTGGCGCTCTTTTTGCAGGCCTCGTCGTACGCTGGGTTCATCGTGTTCTACTCGTGGATCTCGAGCTCGTTCCCTCGCCCTCCAGCCAAGCGTGCTGTTGCTATCGCTATGATCAACGCTTTCAGCCAGGTGAGCATCTCTAACCTCGTTTTGCGTTCAAGCATCATGCTAACGGCCACAGATTGGCAACATTGTTGGAAGCTACGTCTGGAACATGACCGCAAATGGCTACAGGAACAGCTACGGTGTGGTTACTGCGATGTTTGGTATCACGGTCATCGGCTGCTGGATATTTAGGATGGTTCTTATACGCCTGAACAAGCGCCTCGACGAAGGAACCGACGCCTGGGTCGTCAGGAATGACGTGGCAGAGCAGACTGCAAGGACAGAGGGAGTTAGTCTCGAGGAGGGTCACAAGATGATGAAGGATTTCCGATACTTGGTGTAAGGGGTGTCGGATCAAATTACCAACGATGTTGATCAGACTTTATTTTCCAAGCCAACATCTTGCGCAAGCCCTTGCTGCGTACAAAAAAAAAGATGTCAATCTCAATATGAGCGTCAAAGACATGTAGCCTTCTCCATGGGCTACCAGAATTATAGCGACTGCCACCGCATCATATGTTGTGATCTCGATACACTTAAGTAGAAAATATGGCCAGCTCTAGTGCCCTATCGAATGCATTAGTTCATGTCAATGCAGGACATACCCTGATACACGTGACTTACACATGCCCCAGCTCTTACCTTAGATTACACTTACACAAATTGCCACGCAGTAGTCTTCAATCCATCTTCACCATCCCCTCTCCGGACCGTTGCTCCGCCCTGGATCCTTCCAACTTGCCCACAATCCCGCAAACCCAGTCCCTCGGCACATGATCCTCCGCTCGGCATACCATCGTCCGACGCCGCTCCCCTCCATTAGCGTGGCTTCAAGCCTCATCGCAACATTGTGACTTTTTGGAGTTTGTACCAAAATCTCTTGTTCAGAGGATTGGAATTGGAAAACAGCCAGGATGTCGTCAAATCCCCAAGGTCCTCGTCGCATCGGCCAATGGCTCTACCTGAAGCCTGAAAGCATCGAAGCATACAAAGAATGCCACGCAGCTGTATGGCCTGAAGTTCTGGAGCAGATCAAGGATTCGAATATTTGCGATTGTAAGTTTGCGTGCCAACGCCTTTTTCAAAGAAACATTTTGGGCTTTTCTTCATCAATTCATTCTCATATTCATGCTGCCACTGCTTTCTTTCATTTCTTTCATGATCCCATTCGTGACCTTGTCATCCTATGTCGAATCCATGGTGTGCTGTGTGCTACATACATGCATATATGTATAGCCCTGCTTGATAGTCTTTTCCTGACCTGAACAGATTCAATCTTCCTCTCCCTCTCCCCCCGCCCTATGCTCTTTGCCTCGTTCAAATACGTGGGCACCTCTTTCGACGCAGACATGGCCCGGATGGCCGCGAACCCCAAGGTGCAGGAGTGGTGGCGGATGACGGATGGGATGCAAGAGAGCCCTGCCCCAGGAGCTATCGGAAGTCTGGAGGCGAGTAAAGGGAATGGAGGGTGGTGGGGTCAGAGTGACGAGGTGTTTTACTTGGAGTGAAGAATGGGCATTTAGCGGCAGATCAGACAAGAAGGGAGAAGAGAGGTCATGTCTACGTTTTACTTTGAATTGAAGTGCATTGTAGCTGCAGGGTTAGAGGTAGGAGATTACTTGTTTGATTGACTCTATGGAGATATCCGACACTATCGAATCGAAAGGGAAGCAAAGAAAAAAATATGATGGTATCTCAAATGGCGTGTACATGGATCTGTACCTCAACGCCTCTGCCTCTTATAATCCACATCGCAATCCCCCCAGAAGCAGCCCAACTGTCGATCCTCCACATGCCAGTTTCCATCGACGCACCTCTTTCACATGCTACAATGGCTCGTAGTCCGGGCTCGAGTCGCCTACCCACGCATACCACAGGGCCAACACCGTGTTTGCTACCACCCAGATTCCCGAGTAGCCCACGGCACCAGTCACCTCGGCTCCCTTGAGCGTCATGCACCTCTGGACCGTGCTCGTCATCAAAAAGGCGTTCAGGATCAACGTCTGCTGCGCAAGCGTATTCTTCCTCTTATCCTTGAGCACAACATTCGCCTTGATCGTCTCATCGAGCGTCGCAGTCGCCGGATCGAAGCTCTCAATGGGAGTGGACGTGCCCGACGAAGGCTGCGCAGCGATGGAAGGGTTGAGCAGGAACTCCTTGGCGGCCACACCGGCGACAAAGATCTTCAGCAAGATGGACATGGGGTCCTCAAGATGCGCGAGCTCGAGCGTTGGAATGTCGAAATAGCTGACAAGGAAGGGGGAGAGGAAGCCAAACTTCATGTTGACGCTGACCCAGAGCATGGTGACATAGACGCTGAGGGCGAGCATGGCGTTGGTGCCCTGTACCTGCCAGCTCTGGAGGAGGAAGCGGTTGCGCAGCGGGGCGTTGGGGCGGTGTGCAATGGAGCGCGAGCGCAGGAGGTATGTGGGGAAAGCAATGGCGAAGACCTCGATGTTCATGTACGCGGCGACGGTGAGGGTGCTGATGCCGTAGTATGTGGTCAGGAGGTAGGCGAAGGGGGCGTTTATGAGGACGGTGAGGGCGGCGACGTCGTAGACTTTTATCATCAGCTACAATCCAGCTCAGTCATTGCAGAGCTACTTACAGTCGTAGTTCAAGTACCAGTTCATGGTTATGGCAGCGATGTTCATGGCGGTACGCGCTTCGGGCGAGTACAAGGACCACTCATGGTAGTCGCTGGGGACCTTGCTGACGGCGCCGAGCTCAGGAGCCAGGAAATTGAGCACAGCACTCCATAGCATCGATTTGATGCCCGCGCTGAGGACAAGGAGCATGGGAACGCGTAGAAAGACGGGCAGGCGCGAACGGACCGGCGCATGCGCGCGTGGGATGACCGTCGGCTCGGAGCGCTCGATGACCCTCGTGGGCGGCATTTTGACTATTTGAGCAGCGGGAAGGCGAGGTTGAGATGGATGCGCGCCGCGCGTGGTGGTCGTGGTAGAGGAGATGCGATGGGCGGTTAGGCTGGGATAGCTTCTGTCAACACAACATCGTCATAGCGCGAGTGCAAAATCATCTTCTTTATTAGCCCAGCAACCATCGCAGCACGGGCCCTCCTCGCATTCACATTTCATCTCATCACCACGACATCGTTTTTCACTAATTTCCATTCCAAGGACTTTGTTGAAGAGAGAAGAGACATTTTGCCGTGGTATTGAGTACATCTACAGTCATGCGTCGTCCATATATGTAATGCCCTTGGCCACCCAGATACACCATCCCCTTTTTCTATCCCGACCAACAGGACATGCTAGTACTACAGACCAAGCCGAAGCCAGACGCCAAAACACAAAGCAAGCGATGCACAAAACAATCAAGAACCTAGACTTTCATATGGATAGGCGGCCTCATCACGAGCCGCCCGCCCTCTTGCGGGGGTTCTGCGTCCTCTTCTTCGTGGGTGTCTTGGACGCGTCGCCTTCAATGTACTTGAGGAGATCCTCAATCTTGCGCTGATCTACACGACCGGCACCAGGTCGTGCACCTCCGGCGGCAGCAGCTGCGGCATCGCTGACTGACGGTGTCGCGGCGGCAGGGCGAAGCGGGTTCCTGCCAGTGAGCTGTATGCGTCGGATGCGGCCCTTGGCCAGGTCATTGAGCTGCTTGGCCTGGCTGACAGCACTCTGGGTGAGCTGCTCGAGCCAGCTCTCCGCCTCCTTGGTGTTGCGGTCCTCTGCACCAAGAGTATCCTTGAAGATGTTGTACGACTCGCGCATGCGATTGACAGCGCCACGCATGTCCTTGTCGAGAGCCAGAGACTGCGCCGTCTGGAAGAGCAGAGTCGCCGTGTTGATCGACGTCTTGCCCGAGACTTCCTCGCAAATGGCAAGAGACGCCTCGAACCAGATGCGCGACTCGTGGTACTGCTTCATTGCCTGCAGCATGACCGCGGCATTGTTGAGCGTCGTGATCGAGTCGGGGTGGTCTGCGCCGTAGATGATCTTCCACAGCTCAAGCGCATGGCGCACGTACACAAGAGCAGCCTTGGTGTTGCCCGAGGCGTGCTCGAAAAGTCCAAGGTTCAAGTACGCGAGAACAGTGTCGGCATGGTCGACACCCAGAGTACGTTCTGACACAATGACAGCTTTGTGTGCGAGCTCCAGAGCCGACGCCTTGTCGTCCAGGTTGAAGAGAAGGTTCGACAAAGTGTGGTATGCGCGAGCGACCTCGGGGTGAAGGACACCGTAGATTTGCTCGTGCAGCTGCAGAGACTCCAGCAGTAGCTCCTGACCAAGCTCTTTCTGGTCTTGGGCAACAGACATGCGGCCAGCCTCAAGAGCCTCCTCGGCCAACAAGCTCTTAGGCGACGCCTCCTTGACAACAGGGACAATGTTCAAAATGTCCTCGGCGTGGAAGGTCTGAGCTGGCAGAGCCACAGCCGGGCTATCAGAACGAGGCGGTGTGACCGTCTTGTTCTTCTTCTTCTTGCTCGAGGTCGACGTGCCGTTCGCCTGTGGTGCAGCTGGTGTTGGTGCTGCAGTGCCGTTGGCAATGGCTTCCTTGGTGAAGGCATACTGCCTACTCTGAAGCTGCAGGCCGAGCTTGAGAGAGATCTCACGAAGCAACTGAAGTTCCTTGCCAGCCTCAACCCACGACTCGCCGAGGTCATAGCGGTATCGAAGCGCGATCTGAGCCACAACCTCCTTCTTGAGGGACTCAGGGGTCAGCTTCTCGAAGCTGAAGTCACCCTCACTAGTCGAGAAGATCTTCTTGATCTCCTCGTCGCTCTCGGCCACAGGCTTAGCGTTGGCGTTGGCGCCCAAGAGGCAGTTGAGGAGGTGCGCGACACAAGCCGCCGAGAAGGGGGCGGTCACGTTGCGCAACTTGGAGTTGGCAAAATGCTTGAAACCGCGAGCGATCATCTCCTGCACAACGAGCCGCTTCAATGCCTGCATTCGAGGATCGGGCTTGTCAGCCAGCTCGGCAATCTTGCCCAGGTAGCGAATGTTGACTCCGCGCTTATGCAGGAGAGAGCTCAGCGACTGGCCATCCATGGGGAATCCGACCTCGCCATCCTTGAGCTCGGAGATCATACGAGGAATGACCTCTGTCTGAAGGTGATCGCAAGCTGCGCGGACCTCGGCCTCGTCCTTGCCCCACTCCGCCTTGTCTTCTTCCGACTGTGGTGTCTGGCCAGAGAAAACATCAGGGTTTAGCGCGAAGGCAAAACCAGAGATGTCGACGCGGTCCTGCTCGGGGTCCTCCTTCTTCTCTCCGTCCTTCGCTGACTTGGCGACCTCCTTCGCCTTGGCCTTGGACTTCTTCGGCTTCTCCTCGTCGTCAGAGTCTTCGTCTGAATCTTCAGAATCCTCCTCCTCGCTGCTTGACTCTTCCTCGGACGAGCTATCCTCCTCCTCTTCCTTCTTAGCAGGAGTCGCAGCCTTCTTCTGTTTCTTCTCGAGTTCGTTCTTGACGTACTCTCGCAGCTTTAGCCTGCCGTACGACTCGACGAGCTCTGGACGTAGGGTTGCCATGCGGTGGGGATAGTCCTTGTCCTTTGGCTTCTCGCTGCCATCCTTGCTGGGTTCGCTCCAATGGGCCTCAATCCACGCAACATCCAGTGGAGTCAGGCGGTAGAGATCGAGTGCGTAGCGGCGGCCATCCGTGCCGATGAGACCCTTGGTCTCTACACTTCCCTCCAGCTCGTGTCGTACATTGTCCTTGTCCCATACTGGGTGCTTCTTGACACGAAGTGCTTTGGACAGCTGCTCAAAGAGAGGTACGAACGATTTGTCGTCCGCAACAATCTCCTTGCCCTCAACCGCACCATAATCGATCTGGTGCTCGCCAGGATCCCGTTGTTTGAAGATGCCGGGAACGATACTTTGTCCAACAATACGCTTTCCGAGGAAGTCGACTACAACCGTTCCTGATGTGAACAAGTTGGGAATGTCCAAGTTGTTGACTGCACGTACACCAATGACGTCCTTGCCCACAGCCACGCGGGCAGCCTCGTCACCACCCTCCGTGCCGAAAGTGCCAACACCGTCCGCGCCGAAGGAGTAGAAGATATTGTTGTACACGAAAATTTGTGCGTCCTTGGCCTCGGTGGGGTTCAGAGGCGCAATTTCTCCGCGAGCTACAAGCATCGCACCGCGGGTCGCAGCATCGTTGTAGTCCGCAAACAGCTTCGAGGTAAGACGCTCGCGGAAGACACGGTCGTGGACTGCTTCCTTGGGCATTTCGCGCGTTGACTGGAACTCCTCATTCCAGTCGCGGAGAGTGTCGGTGTTCTCGACGCCAGAAAGAAGATAGCTCTCCTGTGTCCGTGCAAGATCCGGCTGATGTGTGGTGTGAGAGGAGGTTGGTGGTGGGACCAGCCAGGGGTTTGCGGGGATGGCGTTGGAGAGCTGGAAAATGGTGAGGAGTTCCTTCTTCGCATTGTGCTCTAGAAGTTGCTGGAACGACGACTCGAAGGAGGGGGAGAGCTTCTCTAGCAGAGTGAGCAGGGAGTGTGCGTAGATAGCTTTGGGCCCTTGTCGCGGCGCGGGATCGAAGCTGGCATTCGAGGATTTGTTGACATAGAAACCTGTGACATGGCTGGTGATGTGGTGCTGCTCGTTCTCGTTGGTGGTTGCAACCAAGTATAGCAGGTGGCCCTTGGTTCGTAGGTGGTATGGTGGTGGGTTCCATGCAGAGAGAGCAATAGACTTTATACACTTTGGAGCATCCTCTTGTTGTGGGGGCAGCAGAGTCTTGACGGCTCCAGACGACTTGAAGTCGTAGTCTGCCAGCGGCGACTGCTCAGGGCCATCCTCCTTGGGCTTCCCTGACTGGTCCAAACCCACGGTGTCGTGCAGTGACAGACCTGCCATGATGCCGTGCAGGGCATCGGTTCGGTCTCCAGCAGCTCCAATGAGCTCCCTTATGCGAATGACATGTAACCGCGCCTCCTTCTCGTTGTATGGGTCTTCCTTCACCTCCAGAACGGAATCTGGACCAAGGTCCGGGACCTCTGATAGGTCGACGAAATCGTTGATGCGCTGGCCTTTGTGCTCAAGGTGAAAACACGAGTACTGGAAGGTGTTTGGCATCTCGATGATGGACTGGCGAAGATCCTGTACTTGTTCGGCGGTGGATATCTACCACTGTCTGTCAGTCTTGCGTCGTGACGTGCGGAAATTTTGTGCGGACCGTCATGGGCATCTCGAAGGGCTCGTGGGGAAGCTTGATCTTGACTTGGAAGATGTCTGTATGGTGTTAGAGTCTGTCACGTGAAGTTGGAGCTCTGAATGTACATACTGTCTGGCAGTTGGCCATTTGCACCTTCCTCGTCCTTCGCCTCGACCTGGCCGTTGGCATCTTGCTCCTTGCTGGGAGTCTTTGCTACCTCTGGTGAATTATTGGCGTTAGTCATAGCTGCATTGAGGTATGACACCACCGCATGTCGCAGAAATGGTGGTTTCAAAGGTCGCGTGCGGGCGTGGAACGCTCACCAGATTTGGAAGCGTCATTGCTAGGTGCAGCCATAGTTGCTTGCAAGGGCGGCGGACACAAACTAGGACACCCGTAATATACAGCTGCAAAAGGAAGGAACGGGTCTAGATGGAGGAGAAGAGAAGGTACGAGAGGCGCACATTAATGTACAATGGCACACGGTGAAGTTGTAAAGCGCAAAAGTCCCCACCGCATATTTGTCGACGACATTTTTTGCAACCCGCATCCAGCCGACCGATAGGCCGGCGCTCTTCCGAGACGGCTCCGATCTCTCAATTGGCCCCCATCATGCGCGACTCCACTATCTACCAGCCTGATCCAATCGCTTCGCCTTTTAATCCTTCTTGTATGCCTACAGTACTTTCTCGTGTTACCATCGACAATGGTAGTCGCAGCGTCATCGTGCAAAATGCAGCATACCCACCGCCTCTCGTATACTGTGGTCTCTTTAGCTGCTGGCCATGGCGCATTGCCAAGCACATCCCTATTTTCTCCACCACCGTTACAACATACAGCTCGTAATAGCTTCCACTGCATCCGCGCTCACCTCAGTCTCATCTCTGTCCTCTCCCTCTCGTCGCTCCTTTGTCCCTCGTCTCTCTTTCTCTTTCTCCTCCGCCAATTTGTTAAGCTTTTGATGTGCTTCCGAGGTTCCGCTTGACCCGTGCTTTCTCACGCGACACGTCGACGGTAATAATGTTAATGCTACGACCTATTTTGAGGACACAATTTGCGCGTGCACAGGTCGCGTTTCAACGCCAACGACCACTCCGGATTCAGCAGGCTGGTCCTGCAAGTCTGAGAGCATGTCCAACGTTCGTGCGTGCTCTTAGCGGGCAATCTGGTCCGCCTACCCCTGGCAACGACACCCCAAATCCAATTGACGATGCCACCGAGCATGCGCGGGAAGAGGAGGACCATCGGGAAGCCAAGAGGGAAGCATGGAGGAGCACTGCCTGGAAAATGTTCGAGGCTGCTGCAACCACTGGCGCCAGCATCTTCATCCTAGCATGTGTTGGAATTGGCTACACGAAATATTACAAGTGGAACGTCCTCGAAAAGATGGAGAACGCTTTCAGAGAAGGCGATCCCGTTCTTGAGCTTGCTGCCAGTGGCAAAGAGGTGTTTAGAGAGCCTACGCGACATGAAGTCACGCACCATGTTGATGATGAAGACGACTGCGATCGATGGATACCACGTGACGAGCAAGAAAAGATCGACAAGATTGTATGGGGTCAGACTAAGGGTCGCTACCATTTACTACTTGGCGAGAAGGGAACCGGAAAGAGTTCGATGCTCATCGATGCTATGGCAAAGATCAATGGAGAAGGCTGCTCTATGATGGAGGCACATGCCGATCTCGAAGTCTTCCGTGTGCGCCTTGGCCGTTGCTTGGATTTCGAATACCACGAGGACAACATCGGTTCGCTATTCTCTATCCGTGGACCCCGCGATGCTGGTGCCATTCTTGATATCGAGCGAGCCTTCAACAAGCTGGAGAAAGTGGCGCTGAAACGACGAGAGGAAGTTGGACGGCCTCTTATCCTTATCATCAACCAAGCACACTTGATCCGTGACGATGAAGATGGCCGTGACCTACTCGAGCTCATCCAGCAACGGGCAGAGCAATGGGCAGCCTCCAATCTCGCAACCGTCATCATAAACTCAGACAAGTACTGGGTGTTTGAGCGCCTCAAGCATCATGCCACCCGCATGGAAGTGCACCAAATCAAGGATCTCTGCAAGCAGCGCGCCATGCAAGCTCTCCGCAACTACCGAATGAAATATTTCAAGGAAAAGGTTCACGAGTCCCTCCTCGAAGAAGTCTACGATAAAATCGGCGGCCGTCTAACCTTCCTCAACCGCGTCGCCAAAGCCGAAGACATGATTGTCAAATGCGACCAAATCTGCGAAATGGAAAAGATCTGGTTCCTAAACAACTGCGCCATCCTCGGCGAAGAAATGGACGACGACGTCATGGATCAGCAGAAATATGCTGTACGTCATGTCAACCTTTCTATTAATACCTATCTGTCTTGCTAATGCCCACCCCATCTAGTCCACGGCAATGGTTTTAGCCAACGCGCTCTACAAAGCCTGGCTCGAAATGGACGAGTCCTACTCCCCCACCGAAGGCCACATCCTTCCCAGCATTCCCCTCCACCGTGCCCGCTGGATAATGACGCGCTCAGACTTCATTCGCCAACACCACGACCTGTCCATCTTCAGCATTGACTCTCGCGCCATGGTGCGCGCAGACTCTGTACCCATGCAGCGCGCTTTCCGCGAAATATGCAGTGAGCCCGGCTTCGAGGATTTCTTGGAAGCGACGTTGGAACGCATTGGAGCGATTGAGAGTCTCGGACGTACAAAGGAATTGACGTTTAAGGATCTGTGGGAGGGAGGGAAGTATAGGCTTGTGAGTAAGGATGGGAAGGGGAGGGTTACTGGCGAGGTGGAGATGGAGACTGTTGAGGCGAAGGCAGACGACGACGATGACGATGAGAAGAAAGATGACAAGTGAGCTAGGGGAACGTCATGCGAATGGGATTTCATGAAGGATGAAGGATAGTGTCATGAGGGACGACGGGTGGTGACGTCTTGCTCTCCCTTTGCCTTGATAGTTTAGACATTTTCCTATGTACAGCTCGGAAGGTCGTGATACCCTTCTTGCGTTTCTTACTTCTTCCTTCGGCCACATGCAGCAGATCTGTTCATATTTCTATAAGTGTGCTTTACCCGCCAAAGCAATGTAAAATACGTCATGTGAAAAAGACTCCAGCCGTACATCTTGACGTATATACAATGTGACTGTGTGAACGCCAGATAAAACCACGTTGTATCGACTCAGAATGTTTTATGACAC
>AJMS01009777.1:0-10497 GCA_000263175.2 Phaeosphaeriaceae sp. UM 1110
GTCCTTAGTCTCGAGAATATCCCTCTTGTCGTGAACGGTGGCTGACGATGTCTAGTTATGTAATGGTGTGCTCGCCGACACATGGCGCAAAGAGGAGCGTGGGAAAGGTCAAGCAGTCTATGGAATCTTGACCTGGATCGCACCCTGTGTTGCACCAATTTGCGGTGCTTACATCTCGCAAGGCGTGAACTGGCGTTGGATCTTCTTCTCAACGTCCATATTCACCGTTCTAGTGCAGGCCACGGCGTTCTTCCTGCTAGAGGAGACTTTCGCACCTGCAATACTAGCGAAAAAGGCGAAGATCGTTCGCAAGGCGATGGATGGCATGCGGCCAGATGTTGTAGTGCGCACAGAGTACGAGACTGGTGATCGCTTGAGTAAGATCGTGAGAAAGAGGCTTGTTCTTCCGTTCATCATGATGTTTACCCATCCTGCGACACAAGCCCCTTTTCTCTACAGGGCCTACCTGTACGGTGTCATGTATCTGATGCTCTCAACTTTTCCCATGGTGTTCGAGGAGGTATACGGAATGTCTGTGGGCATCGCATCACTCAATTACCTTTCCCTATGTCTCGGCTTCATGATCGGGTTGCAGATCTCGCACCCACTCATGGATGGTGTAAGTTCAATTCCTCTTCTCCAGCCTTCACCTTCCATCGCAACTGACGCACGACTAGCTCTACGCCCGTATGAAAACGTACTACAATCTCGAAGAAGGCTTACCTGAATTTCGTGTTCCGCCCATGCTCATTGCTGGCATCTTTTGTCCCATTGGTCTGTTCATGTACGGATGGTCGGCACAAGCAAGGTCGCATTGGATCCTACCAAATATTGGCAGTGTGATAATTGCCATCGGACTCATCATTGGGTTCCAATGCAGTCAGGCTTACACGACCGATGCATATGAGGCTAGGTACGCTGCTTCGGCAGCTTCAGTTGGTGCCTTCATGCGCACCATGATGGGCTTCAGCTTCCCGCTGTTTGCGCCGAGGATGTACGAAACAATGGGCTTGGGTTGGGGAAACAGCCTGTTGGCGTTTCTGACGCTGTTTCTTGCGTTGATTAGTCCTGTATTGTTGTGGTTCTATGGGCCTGCCTTGCGAAAGATGAGCACCCGCGGATTGCAGTAGCGCGATGGCTACATGCTCATAGATATTACACGTATTCACACGATTGGTTCCTTGCATCTAGCGAGGTGTTGGAAGCTATCATCATACATGCACCCGTATCCATATCAGAACACAAACCATACCTTCGTTTGGCTCGTCCCCACAATTTAGAGCTTGCCGTAACCGGCAATTCCCCACCTAAGTAGAGGAAGCTGTTCACCACTGCCCCACGGAATGAGTAGAGTACCAGCATAGCCCTCGACTCAAGCGCGAGACTACTTTCTAGGAAGGATGGCTGAGCTGATGCGGCGAGCTGAAGGCGCAATATTCATGCAGGGCAAATGAAGTCCGGATGGGTGGTGGCGTCGAATCAACCACCGGCTTCGAAATCGGCAATACATTCGGTATTGTCGAGCAGGCCTTGGTACTGATCCACAGGCCGTCAGCCCCAACAACGACTCTGTCAGGGGGGTTTACTTCCTCCTATATTTCAGTTGTCCAGAATTGTATATCTTCCTTCTCCTTGAACCTGTTACGAATCGCATCCGAATCCTTCCATTGAAGCATGCCGTACCTCGACCAGCAGCCGAAAATCGCCATTGCAGGCGCCGGCATCGGAGGTTTGGCTGCTGCGCTTGCTTTGCATGCTGCTGGATTCACGAATATCGAGATCTTCGAGGCGTCGTCTCAGCTCACAACGCTAGGTGTTGGCATCAATGTGCAGCCCTCTGCGGTGTTGATTTTGCGGAATCTGGGCCTGTTGGACGCAATGCAAAGCACGGGAATCGAGACGCAAGAGTTGAATTTCTACAACAGGCACGGGGATCCTATATTGAGCGAGAAGCGTGGCATGCACGCAGGCTATGAAGTCCCTCAATTCAGTGTACATCGAGGGGAGTTTCAAATGCTGTTGTTGAGCGCAGTGAAAGAACGTCTTGGAGACGACGCACTGCACTTAAATCACGCTTTGACTGGGTTTGAGCAGAACGAGAAGAGCATCACAGCACAATTTGCGCAGAGGCGTGATGGAGCAGCTGCAGCACAGTCCAGTGTGACGGCCGATATCCTGATCGCTGCAGATGGCATCAATTCGACGGCACGACGGATTCTCTACCCAAAAGAAGGACCACCCAAATTCTCTGGGCGCATGCTCTGGCGTGGCTGCATCGAGCGGGAGCCATACCTGACCGGTGCGAGCATGGTTTGGGCAGGACACGCAGATCAAAAGTTCATTGCATACCCTATCTCGCAACGATCAGCCGAAAAAGGCAAATCACTAGTAAATTGGATCGCAGAGCTACGGATACGGGACAAAACCGACGAGGACGTTACCCCACCGAAGACTGACTGGACCAAAGCCGTGAACAAGGACATCTTTGCCGGACCTTTCGAGAGCTGGCGCTGCGGTGGTCTCGAAATGAAGGACCTGATCAACAGCACAGAGAAGGTCTTCGAATTTCCTATGTCAGACAGAGATCCTATCGAACACTGGTCGTTTAGTCGCCTCACACTGCTGGGAGATGCAGCGCATGCTATGTATCCTATCGGATCAAACGGTGCATCCCAGGCCATTCTAGATGCTGAATCGCTGGCCAAGCATATAGCATCAACGACTACATCGGCCACGTCCGTAGAAGAGGCGCTGAAAGCGTACGAGCTAGAGCGATTGCCCCCGACGGCGAAGATCGTTATGGCAAATCGTGCCAACGGACCAGATCACGTGCTGCAGCTAGCGGAAGAGCGTGCGCCGGATGGGTTTGAAAATGTGTACGATGTCATTCCCAAAGAAGAACTTGAGGAGATCGGAAGAATTTATAAGAAGGTGGCGGGTTTTGAGATGGAGAGTGTTAATATTAAGGCGAGGGAGACTCAGGCTGAGAGCGAGAGGTTGGGCTTGAAGAGTCCAGCGGATTGGATTTAGTCTCATAAGCATATCGTGCCTAAGTTCATGAAAGAAGATTTCTCTGATGTGGTTTCTAGAAGCGTGGCAGTATTAACGCATCCTGCAGTCGGCATGAGTGTGCCAAAAGCCACATATCAACCTCCAGGTTCTCCTTCAGATTCTCCGTCATCACTAAACGAAGATGCTCAATAACCGTTGGGCGGATTTGTATGTGTGCTCCTGAGAGCTATTCGCCAGTTCCCGGGTGTGAAGACGACAGACTGTTCTTGTGCACGTATGAGCGAACGTGCCATGTCTGTTGTCGCTGAGATTGAGTCACAGATCTCATGTTTCTCCTTCGTTTGGTTCTAAGCGCATTACAACTCGGTGCTCCGCCGTTTGCTGCACGCAAGCGACAAGAACCATGGTACCGCACATACGCTGGTCAAGCCCCATCAACAAGAGTCAGGGTCTACCCATCACCTCACCTTACAAACTACTCTCGTAATATTTCGAAAAAGAACTCCAATGGCAGCTCAAAACACGACCCCAGAGCGTCCGCGCCTTGACGATAGCCTTCGTCGATACACATCGAAGCTTGACGAAATACGCGGTCCGCTCAGGACGACAACCGACGGCAACCTCATAGACGAAGATACAGGCGATTGGCTGATTCTCGACACGCCTCCGCACGACGACGAAGACGAAATCATGGAGAAAGGAAAAAGGCGAGGTCCAGCGATAGGCCTACCAGAATCTAAAAATGGTGCAACGGGCCTGGATAACCCGCGTACCAGGAAGCCACTTATGCGCCTCTTGCGCAACAGATTCTCCGGCTCGGACCGCCTACCAGCGGAGCAGGAAGATGCACAGGTTGTCGGGTGGAGGATATTCCACGCGGATATAAAGGAAGCGCGAGAGAAGACTGGTGAGAAAAGCGACCTGAAGATCTTGACGGAAATACAGAAACACTACGGCGCACAGATGGGCGAAAGTTTAGGAGAGGATTGGTTCGAGCACGCGCTTGTCGATGCGAAATTCTGGAAGACAGTGCTAGACAAGGCGTCATCGATGGAGTTCGGACGTGAGTGAAGTTCGAGCGGAATGGTTCCGCTGCAGGTGGTTTGCTATCGCACTTGAGGAACGGTGATAGCTGAAACATGCGGGACGAGTAAGATCTGATCAAGGCCTCAGACCTTTCTCTAAGCCCAGTGTGAGGCTGAGGCGATGGAAGGATGATGGAGGGGTCACAGCTGAAGGTCGTGTCTTCAGCCGC
The DNA here is from genome assembly GCA_000263175.2 of Phaeosphaeriaceae sp. UM 1110. Classification (NCBI taxonomy): domain Eukaryota; kingdom Fungi; phylum Ascomycota; class Dothideomycetes; order Pleosporales; family Phaeosphaeriaceae; species Phaeosphaeriaceae sp. UM 1110. Next base: position 4,268 of record AJMS01009777.1, read on the forward strand.
AAGGTTGTACTTCATAGGCAGTTAGCGGAACGGGGCCGCTTACTCATACGCATGTGCCGGCTTCATGATCACTTGTTTGATGACTTCGCTCTTTCGACCACACCAGAGGGCTGGAACATGTATACCGAGCTACGCATCACCCTGTAATATCATTCGAGGTACAGCTGAATATGCCTTGTTTGTAATGTCCAACTTCACGAATGTGGGTTCAGGCTGAAGACTGATGACACCTGCATGCGATCGCAAAGCCATCCATGCCAACGATACAATCAATACTGCATCACAAAAAAATTGCACGGCTTTCAGATGCAGCAGCGCCCACTACCGCCAGGCATGCGCTGTCCGTATAGTCAGCTCCGCCAAGCGTAAGCTGCAGGCTGACACTGCCTCTCTGGTTTCATCGACCACCTATCCACGTTGCCAGAGAGGGCGCATGTGGAATCTCTTCCAAAGGCAGTCTGTACTGCACTAGTGAAGTCAGGCTTTGGAGCATATTGTAGGTGCCCAGATACGTGCTTGGCATTCTCTGCATCTCTCTACCGGATTGGTAAAGCCTTCCATATACCCTAGATCTGTGAACACGAAGATCATGTCCTCTCTGGCTGCTGAATCCTCAAATAACTACCCACTCACACCATCATTCTCTCCGAAGCTCATTCTGCCTCAATCGGACCCCAACACTGCGGTAGCCTGCAAGATCTTGAGTCGCCTGAGTCTCACACCCGATGATTAATATCCATGCTGACTGTACTCTGCCTGCTGAGGGAGAGGAAGACAACAAGCTTTGATCGCTGTCGTGGGGTAGTACCTCGATCCGCCTCAAGGCGACAACCCCTGTCATCCTCGGTTGCATTCTGTTACATGCGGTCGCCTTAGGAGGACGGCTAGAATCCGTCTTACGATAGCTTCCGGAATCTTACCTTTCCGCTTAGATACACCATATGTCGAAAAGTGGACAGCCGACCAATCGCGTTCAAGCTGAGGAGGGGTGCACAACAATAAAAGGCGAACATGTCCGTCTTCTAGCTCGTCATTACAATAAAGTCGAACGATTCTTGACATTCACATTCAACTTTTTTCATTAAGTCTCAGGATCGAACGTCATGTCGACATACTTTCATCTCATTAATGGCGAGGTATGCTACACTACTCTGATTCCTGGCGCGACAGATGCTAAGCTTCTTACAGCTCATTGAGGGTCCTTCCTCAGAGAAGTACACAGTATACAACCCTGCCGATGACTCTCTAATAGGAGATGTCAATCTTGCTGGTGAGAACGAAGTCGACGCTGCTGTAGCAGCGGCCCGGGAGGCATTCGAGACCGGACCTTGGAGCACATACACTGGAGCACAAAGAGCGGTTCCTATGCTCAAATTTGCGGAGCTCATGGAGGCGAATGCCGAAGAGATTGGAAAGGCGGAGAGTCAGGCTATGGGCCAACCCATCGCTGTTGCTGGCGGATTTATTGTACCTGCTGCTGCATCGACGTGGAGATACTATGCCGGTAAGTTGTGTGTGGTCTCGTTTTGCGGATAATGACTAAAAAGCGCTCGCACAGGCTGGGCCGACAAGATCGAGGGCTCGACCTTCCCAGTAGAGGATGGAATCTTCAAGATGACACGATATGAGCCTCACGGAGTTTGTGCGGGTATTGGACCTTGGAACGCATCAATCATGTAAGTCATCTGCACAATGCAAATCTTCTTCATTAATTGATGGAAAACAGGACTATGGCATGGAAGCTGGCCCCTGCGCTTGCTGCTGGCAACACATGTGTATTCAAAGGGTCTGAAAAGTCCCCATATGCCATTCTCGTTCTCGCACGTCTATTCAAGGAGGCTGGATTTCCTGATGGCGTTGTGAACGTTCTGACAGGTGCCGGCAAGACCGGTGCACTACTCTCCGCACACATGGATGTCGACAAGATCTCCTTCACGGGATCTGGCCCGGCTGGTCGCAAGGTCGCTGACGCCGCAAACAAGAGCAACCAGAAACTAGTTACACTCGAACTTGGCGGAAAGTCTCCGTCTCTTGTGTTTGAAGATGCGGATATTGACGTGGCAATCAGAGGTAACTCACAAGGATTCTTGCTCAACTCTGGTCAAGTCTGTGCTGCTGCCTCACGTCTATTCGTTCACTCGAGCATCGCCGACAAGTTCATTGAGCAACTGAAAGCTCATTTCAAGGGTGCCGAGGGCATCATGGGTGACCCAAGCGACAAGTCTACTATGCTCGGTCCACTCGCAGACAGTGCTCAACTTGAGCGAGTGATGGGCTTTATCGAGACTGGCAAGACTGAGGCCGAGCTACTCGTTGGTGGCGAGCGAAAGGGCGACAAAGGCGCTTTTGTAACACCCACAATTTTCCTGAACCCAAAGAAGGATGGCACGATCTATCGTGAAGAGATCTTTGGGCCAGTCCTCACAGTCCAGACTTTCGATACTGAGGAGGAAGGCATCAAGTTCGCGAACGATACCAGCTATGGCTTGAGTGCTTGCGTCTACACCAGCAACATCTCTCGCGCGATACGCATTTCTCACAAGATCAAGGCCGGCACTGTTGGCATCAATGGTACCTTCGTGCCCACGCACACTTTGCCGTTTGGGGGCTACAAGCAAAGCGGAAACGGACGAGAGCTTGGTAAGGAAGGGTTGTTTGCCTACTTGGCTGCAAAGTCGATCGAGATCCACATGTAGATTAAAAAAGGTCGTCGGGGTGAATATGATGAAGGACCATCGGCTTTGAACGTTGTTGCGTAATATGTATAAATGTTCTTGTTCTTAGATTGATTTCAAGACACTTTAAAAGTATGTAGATATGCTAGTAGTATTTCATCAGTGCAAATAATTCGAGCTATGAAGCAGTCAGGTAGCATCATCTAGTCATGTGATCTGAAGATTCATCCACCAAGTCCCCACTTTCTTTTCCAATGTTTCCGCGCAGCCACTGGTGTCATACTTTCCCTGATTACTTACGCTCAATGTCTGTTTTGTTGACTTAACAATAACATCTTCTGTAAGACCTTGCAACGAGTCGTCTTGGAGTAGACGACATCTGGAAAACTGGTTTTTGTGTAAATAACATGTTTCCAGAAACCTCTCGTGAGTATCATCCTGTCAATAGCTGTTGGTGCATAACACAATCGCCAAAATAGCTTTTTTCTTCATGTCGAATAGACAGTATGTTCACCTATTTGGACACGACAAGGGCCACTATGCCATGCACAGTCTTAAGTAAGCATAGCTATGCCTTCTCAAGAAGAAGAGGCATCACCGCGCCAGACACTTACTTTAGGGACTTCATGTAGCTAAAGGGAGTGGGCAACAAAGCCTGCGACCATCGAGGAGCTCATGTCTTTGTCACCAAACAACATGTTCTGGATAGTGAATGACGCTCACTTTGAGTTTGAGGGCTCTAAAAAGTTTGGAAGTCGGGGCCTTGTGGAGACCCCGAAATTTTCCAAGACTTTCGAGGTCAATTCAATCCGCGGAGGCGGCATTGACGCACAAGTGAAGTATGGTACATGCATGCGTCAAATCTCGGTTGAGTCCCACACGCTCGAATATTTTCTTGACCTCTTTGAGAGTCTGCAGTGTGCACTACACACGTGCAGGGGTTTGCAGCTCTGAAAGACTTCACGGGAATAGCATTGGGAATACTGGCCGAGAAAGGGTCGCGACCCGTAGGCCCATGACGGCATGGGTTGATGCATGCAGGTGCGTAGTCGTGTGTAGCCACAAGGGGATACAAGTCACGCAAGTGAGCGACATCAACCGGCAAGGCGGCGCGGTCCAATGAACGGCGAAGGGCACGCCTTCCCTGAGCAATGTGCACTAGACTCTCAATCACGCCTGGTTGGATGCAGCTCAGTAATGTTGACATGTCTTCTAATGACGCAAGGCGCTTTCTTGACCTTTCAGCAATTTCTTCATCGGGCTTCCACTCCATACCAAAAACATCGTCTGATTGAGCAAACTGCATTCCACTGCTCGTTGCATCAGAGCGACGAGTCGGTCGGACAACCACTTCGTGCGGACAGCTAACATCCAAGGCAGACACCCTGTCGCCCTGAGTTCATCGGGACCAGGATGCTTCGCTGCGCCCAAGATGCCATTTCGAGGCTTGACTAAACTGTAAACTACACCGCTCTTGCAAAACGCTAATCTGGGTCGACGCTGCGTATCAAACACGCCGCCAAGGTGCGTGTAGCAGAGAATTCAGCATCCTCGAGTCCATCGAGCTGCAACTAACGTGTGATATGGTCGGCGTCTACGTAGCGCGCGTCTCACAATATCCGCGGGAACGACCCGCAGGGGCGGTTGGTAGGTCATGATAGGCAATACAAGTTCCGCACGCCCTGTGGTGGGATGCTGTGTCACATCTGATGCTGAAAGGTGTGAGGGGAACCAACATTTTGCGCGGAACCGGGTACGACTGCATTGCACATGGATGTCTGGATCGCGTTTGGAGATTGGGACACTAAAAGGCTGGGGCTGGGGGATCTAATGTGGTGTCACCAGTCTTCGAAAAAGCAAGCAATGGCGGCGGCGGCAAGTTTGCGAGTGATGTGTTTGGTACCACTAGGCTCGAAGGAGATCAATATAACATGGAAGTAGTTGATGGAAGTGAAGGACTGCTGAAGCAGCTGCACTGAACCGACTAAATATCTGCACTTCCATCGATGTGGAATCGCGGTGGAGAGACCCATAGTAAATCATCCTCATAAGGCATTATGCTGGTAGTGGTATCATAAAGTACAACAATAATCACAACGCCAGGTTTTCCAACTCTAGTCGCTAGACGCCCAAACATTCCTAAACAAGGTGCAACCCTTCAGCACAAAATCACCTCCTCTGGAAGTTTGCTCGGGTCTGGAACCCTGAAGCCAAGTTCGCCCTCATCCCATGCAACCACTTCAACACTCTGTGTCCAAGCCACAATGACGAGGCGCGCGACAACTGCCACGGTCTCCACTGTAAATGGAAGTTCCGTTTTCAGGATGCTTTCGATCTGCTTGCCTAGATTTGGCGCAGAGGCGGCTAAAGATGACGTCGGGGAAGTCACGGTGGACATCGATGCATCGCTCTGTCGGCCAGAATGTGAGGGAGATTGTGTGGAGAGTCGTTTGCTCCGAGCGTCAGATTTGGGGCAGCCATGTGAGTCGACGACATATGCTGTGGTTCTGTGTGCAAGCACTGCTTCGCTGTATGAACGCTCGAGTTCTTCCCTCGTCGCTATTTGGACGGCCGTCTGAGCATCTTGTGGCTTCATATTTGGTATGAGCGCCATCAGTCTCTCTAGAAGAGTAACATATCGTCCCATTCGCGATGCTTTATCTGCGATACTGTCGGCAGCTGTTGCAGTAGTTGCTAATTTACCCAGTCGCTCGCGTTCTCGGTAAAGCAGTGCTGCATTCTGTCGTTCATAAAGAGAACCAAAAATCTTCAGGTGAGGTGTGTAACGATGGACCTTATCGACCAGCGCTTCCAATCGTTGCAGTAGTCGTCCTGGTGGAAGGCCACCGGCGGCAATGAAATCAGCTGTCTTGACAAGAGGTGCAGACGCCAGTGGCACCATCCCGCCCTGAAAGACCAGCATGCTGACAGCGTCAATCACAGGGTTTGACAATTGTGGTTGCGCTTCACCCAATGCACCAGTGATGTAGAGGCTCAGCTCACAAGATGTTGGGAGAGAGTTGAGCCATTGTGCTTGTTTTGATTCCAAGTTCATACTGAACCCGATCGGCTTGCCCGTTTGTATGATTTCTAGCGAGTCTTCGTCGATGAGGACAGTATGGACGTGGGTTTGGTTCTGTCGGAAGGGAAGAAAACCGGCCGCAAGATGTTTAGCAGCGAGTGTCGAGCACCCAAAACTATGAGCAGGTAGATGCGATCTGCTTCGTTTATGCTGTCGCAGAGTGACTCGGGCGGGTTCCAGAGAGATATGCATGGAGATATCGAACACACCTTTGTCAACGGCAAGGTCGGTGTCTCCCGTCGTGGTTAATGGACTTCCAAGTAAGATGGAAAGTGTTGCAACCTCATAACCCGTGAGTCTTACAATCATAGAGCCGTCATGAAACTCGGCGGTCTGGCCCTCCCGCATCCAAGACATCTGGCCGTTATCTTCTCTATTCGCCGCAGAGAAAACATTTCTTGAGGACAACAGGATCGGTCTTTTCACTGACATACTTCTTGCCAAGCCCCGTTCTACTGTTGAGATGTCCAGGC
>AJMS01009776.1:0-10476 GCA_000263175.2 Phaeosphaeriaceae sp. UM 1110
GATGGATTGAACACTTGTGATTAGCTGAGGGGCCTGTAATGTCCGTGCCCTTGGTCTATGAGGGTGTGAGTTGGTGTTTGATATTGGACATGATTGTACTTACGCCGTTGTAGAAAGAGCCTGAGGCGATGTGGGCGAAGTGGCGGAAGCCGTCCCACTGGGTGCCAGACTGAGTGTTCAAGTGGTAAAGGTCATCGTATGCCACGCCTTCAGCCAGAGTCTTGATCTCGTGCTTGAAGGTTTCGCGACCAAATGCAGGTTGGTTGGGTACATTCAAGGGGAGGCTGAAGAATTGTCAGGATGATAGAGAACAGTTTTAGCAATGAGTTCGCACTTGACAGGCACAATTTCACCAGATCTGACTTCTCTTCCGGCAGCTGCTACTCGTGTGGGAGTAAGAAGGTTCAATCGACCAATCTATGTGACTGTCAATCAATTGCTATTTTTGAAGTACTTGGGGAGCGTACATAGTCATTATCACCCCAAACCCAAGCTGCCTCAGCTGGTGCACCAGGGATCTGAGGCAACTCGGCCCTAGTGGGGAACTTGGTGCAGTCGGGGTCCCACGGAATGGTAGTTGCAGTCTTGTTCATCGTCAAGAAGTCCTTGATCTGCGTCAAGCGCTGGCCGGCAGTATTCTTCTGGTCCGCCATGATGAGGTTGGCTATAAGTGGCTTAGGAAGATCTCAATTCGAAGGTGAAAATGGAATGAAGAAGCCGTGATGCTCGTTTCAACAGATATTGGCTACCAACATCACCCCGCTTTTGTTGCCGCCGCTTGATGGCGTACATAGTGACGCGCCGAGGCACGGGCGTAGAGCTTGCGGGACCATTCTGACTATCGTAGACCGACTCGCCCAGCCAATGACGTTGGACGCTGTTGCGGAGCTCTGATGCAGGATCCATCGTTTGGGTGTCACTCTTAATATCTCCTCCGGCATGTCTTAGAGACCGCAGGTGAGGATTAAAAGAACAAGGATGATGACGTCATAGCCCGCGACCATACTTCGTACTTGTGACGGTCATAAATGGCCTACGCGGAGAAAAATCGCAATAGTAGGAATTTCTTTGATTTTAACGAGACAAGATCCTAGAGCATCATTCAACGCCTCGTCCTATTCACCTCTGTGCTGGGGAGGATCCACGAACATCTCGCCGCTGTCATCACAGTCAAAGAGAAGATCAAATGAGGCATACTCGGACTCCTTACACTACACCTTGTCTGGATCGACAAGGATTCTCGGCTCCTCCATATAATCGCTGATCTCCGATGGCTTGATTGGCACAGCGACAACTTTCTTCTTACTACGACCTCTTGGAAGCACGGTTTCCGATGCGGCTCGGACATAGTAGTAATGTGTCCATTTGTGATCGTTGGCATCTGGGATGCTCGAAGGCAAATTGCGAGACACTCGCGTGGGACTGAATACCAATAGCTGCACCGAGGAATCCCTTTCTACCAGATATGCGAGGATCTGCTCGGTATATTGTTGGTATCTCCATTGACGCTCCAAGAAAGGGCCGTTTGAGCCATCGTCCATTACATCGAGTGCTGATTGTGTCATTCGCAACACACGAAGCTTTGGAAACGTGACGATGACATCCTTCGGCTCTTAGCAATGTTCGACATAACAGCGAGGTCGCTTACCAGGAAACGAATGAGCTCCTTCTCCTTCTGAGATCGCATGGCTGTTGAGCTCCATACGAACGGCTCCAATGGCGGCCACTCGATGAAGTTGATCTGAGCGCAACTAATGCCAAGCTCCTCTATGCGAGAGCAAGCCTTCGATAGACATTTCAACTCTGTCGCAGTGTGTATACAGTCCACATCATCTTCTTCCTGGTCCCAAGAGCTCAGATATTCAATCACTAAATACCGTAGCGAGGCTGCCTGATTGCAGATCGAGTGAGGATCAAGACGTTGATCGGTTGCAGCGGACACGTAAAGGTAGTGTAGACCACGGACCGCCGCCAGGAGAGTCTCGAGTTCGTCATTCCAATCCTCGCTAACACCTGCACTGTATATCTTGAAAGACTTCAATGCCGATATTCCATGTGCCGTATACGCCTCAGCAAGGCGTTCGAGAAACAAGTCGACATTTGTGCAGTTACGCACAGTGAGGTTTTCGAGACAGTTCAGGTCAAGCCACGAATCTAGCTCTCCGGCTGAGGACACAAACTCCAGATTATCCAGATAAAGAACTCTCAGCTTCTTAAGCTTCGGCTCAGCTTCCCATGGCTCAAAAATGGAATTTGGACTCGGCAAAGTGCCGGATACTCTTAGAGAGTCCAGATTTGTGGTGTATGGGAACCAGGCATCATATCCGTCTTGGCTGTCGTTGGCGAATATTGTCAACACCCGCATGCGAGCGAGCTTTCCTGCGACATAGCTCCCACCGGGCGGCCCAGTGGTCCCTTTGATCGGCGAGGACAGTTCATGCAAATTCGGCTGCCGTATAAGCAGGACTCCCAACGTGCAGCTGTCGACTGCGTGATCTACAGTAAACTTCTGGAGTGAGCCGCGTGGTAGCAGACTCAGCAGGAGAACCAGTCTTTCTTCTATCTGGGGTGACGATGGACTCGCTTTTCTGATTTGTAGTTGGCGGACGTTGTCAAGGAAGCCGCCAGGTTGCGAAGTGAGAAGAGCATCGAAGTGCCGTGTACCAGTGTTGCTGAGATCGGTTGTGAAGGTATGCCAGAGTAGCGTAGTAGCGGCGTGGCTCCATGACTGGCTCACAAGACGGACATCCTTGAGCGACTTCCGCGACATCTAGAATGTGTTAGCCACCTGGCAATGAGATACCGTGCTGCCATCATTCGTGAACACAGAGGTAAGGCATGCAGGCGACTTACTAGCTCACATATCATGCGCCGGAGCTCTGGTGGGAGCCTCGCTGTGTGTTCGCACATGTTGCGGTGAGGAGTTGTGGAGCTCAAGTGGTGGGGATTTCATTCGTGACTACGCGTTGTGCTCTTACTTTCGATCGCGTTGCGTCTGCGTTAGCGGAAGGAACCGCGAGCAGGGCATCACATCATTTCTCTTTTGTGATACAAAACGTTCACGCCATCTCTATTTGTACCTGAATCACTCCTCCAAGTCACTCGATGAGTGCGAGACCAGCGAAGTGCGCAGCCCAGCGCGTGGCTTCATCCACAGAGTGCACTCCCAATAATGGTGATAATGAAGACCACACAGATCATACCTTCATTCTCCAATGCGTCATTTCTTTCTCGCCCTCCAGATTATCGTCCTCTAAGTCCTTCTCATCTTTCTCCAAACTTACCCATCTTCCCTCATCCCCTTAACGCAACTCGATATCGATAATCGGCGGGCCGTCAACAGTGTCATATATCATCGACGCAAAAAAGCAAGCGGAAACCCCAAGAAAGCCAATGAAGCAAATCCACAGGAACTTCCAGACAACTCCAAAGTGCGGGTTGAGAATGAACGACAACATCTCCGCTGCCTGCATGATGAAGTATGCGGCGATGATGATGGCGACGACGTAGGTGAGGACGGTATGAACAGCGGAGCTGAGCGCGGAAATGAACTTGGAGGATTTTGGTGCGTTGCGGCGGCACTTCGAGCACAGCCTTGTTTGCGACATGCTCTCGATGATGTTGTTGTTGCGTACGGATCGCAGGTGATGTCGTCTGTTCGCGTTTGTTTTGGTCGTGACGAAGACGTTGTAGAGCAGAGCAGGTAATCGAGTGGCTTGATTGTGTTGACGGCTGTATTTGAGAGTGGAAAGTGAGAAGTCCAAGCGTTTGCCATTGTGCGCCCATGGTCAAAGCTCGCGTAGGTGAATGTCAGTACCCGTGCCATGGTAACACGTAATATGAAAATGGAATGGTGTCCGTAGGGACATAAATGACTAACGCATTAGACTTCTTGGGATATCCTACATGACCCAGTATCGTCTGGATTTCAAGCTAAATATCTCATAATTTTTCGTTGCACATGCCATCGGGGCGTGCATTGTGCTGTCGCACAGCAGCAACGAATGGCTCGCTCACCAGACAAGGTGAAAGCATTCTATGGTACGATATCTGATGAAGTGTGTTAGCGCATGTGGCTAGGCAAGGCAATGGGAATTTTACCAATATATGCTTGTAACGGTAGTATGAGCATCAGATCGGCTAGAAGATTCTAGCCTCGCTCTTCGTGCTGAAATAGGTGCTGGCTATGATGCTTCGCTAGATTGCGAAGCTGCCATTATTACTCAAGTGGATCTGATGATGTCTTCGGGGGTCGATGGCTCGTCTCATACACCTGCTATGTCTGCAAAGAGCTTGTCGTTCTCCTCTGCTTCGAAATCCTCATTTTTCAAGGCAGACTTCCCCTCCATACCCTGTTCAGGTTTGACGTCCGTGTTGGAGTCTGTAGCTAGAGTCGCGGATATGTTTTTCATGTCAGCAGCTCGCAGCTCCGGCGTGCTATAGCGCGAGCCTTGCACAGCTAGCAGATCAGCGGCGATGTTCCCGGGATCATTTGCGTGTCCCTTGATCCACTGGAGGTTCGTCTTAGCTCCGCATCGCTCACGTTCGCAAATTCTATCAAGTATTGGCTTGATCAAGTCCTTGTTTTCAACGTCTTTGCCAGATGCCGACTTCCAGCCGTTTTTCTCCCACGTCTGGAACCATGTGGTAAGGCACTTGATCGAGTAGTTGGAGTCGGTGTGGATGCGGACAGAGCGGTCAATGGGGACATGATCCAAGGCTCTGGCGACGGCAGTGAGCTCTGCTCGTTGGTTGGTCTGACGATCTCCACGCAGAGGTTCGGATACGTTCCTGCTCACATCATTAGCAGGGGAGGAAACCATAGTATAATCGTGCTTACCTCGGATCGCTTGGACCAAAATAGACGCCGACGCCACCTACAGCGCCCGCTTTGCCATTACCCAATGCGCTGCCATCGGTGTACACATTAATGCAACCAGAGAACTCGCCAGTGGGTTGCGACATGGTCCTGCCCAGTTCGGCATCGGTCTTTGTGCGAATGACACCAGTCTCTACATCAAGTTTGATTGTTGGGTCGAAACCGTCCTCTGCTCCCTCCGGCAAGGGGCCTGTCCCAGGCTCCCATTCAACGTCGCCATCGATCAGGGCCCCCATTGCTGCACCGTTCTTTTTCTGCTTCTTGGTGGCATTTTCCCCGCTCTTAGAAGGCTTCCCGGCCATGAGTGAAGAGGCTTCCGAAATGTCGCCGCGCAGACTGATAGGCGCACTCGCATCGCGCTTGTGATCATTGACATATGATTGTGCTTCTTCGCGGGTGTTGAAGGCTTTCTGTTTGGCGCCAGGGCAGTTCTTCGTCTGAGCTAGCACGCTAGCATAGTCGCTGTACACACCAGGGACATGTCCCACAGCTACGGCGTAATACTTGGTTTCCTTGTTTAGCTTTGGTGTAGAGCTCCCGGAGCCTCTCATGAATGCCTCAGCTTCAGTGAGTGTCGCAAAGCTCTTGACTACAACTGGTGTCAGTCCGAGAATTGACATAACAAGCGACCCACCTACACGTAGCCTGTATACCATCCGTCTGCGCCTTGCAGTCCTCCCAGCTATGGTATATGCCTGGGACACGGCCATTACGAACAGCATAGAATTTGGGAGAGCTCCGCTTCCGCTTTCCACTCGAGGTGTTCGATGTTACTGATGCGGTACCAGCCATGCTGTCGTATTTTTCGTAGTTCTGCCTGTTATGCGTTGGGCTCGAGAGGTAGTTTTGATAATTCCGCGCATGAAACGAAGGTGAATTCGGGATGCGAAAGCGAGCAGACAAGGGAGCGCGAAGGATAGCGAGACGAGTTGGTTTGCTAGATGCATGGTCAATGACTTTGTTTGCATGTCACGTCGGTCAGCGCGTTTACCTGCTTGAAAGTCGCGATACGTCACCGATCACGTATGAAGACCGCAATTGCACGCTGGCAAATCTCATCCGGAGGCTGCAAGGAAGCGCGGCGTTTGCCAGCGCGTTCGCGTATCTCAGACTGTGGAGAGATTGCGGGGACGCCGGGAGTGCTCAGACCAGGTCACGTGTCTTGTTGAGTGAGGGACAGCCATGGAGTGATATCTTTGTTCTTGTATACTTTCGGGAGCATGAGCTTGAATGATGGAAGTCAAATCAATGCCAGACCCCTGAGCGCCACGATCTGTCTAAGCCGTACGATATGTACGTCAAGAGTAGCCGCCAATCCATCTTGCACATGCAGGGTTGAAGCGCTACCGGCTAGTGTCTCTCCCGAGGTCCCATGGTGTACAGCTCCCGAGGTGGTTCCTTCAGCTTGTCATTGACCATTTACCATCATGTTCGAGGTACGTTGTGATGCTCCTCATCCTGCACTGAAGCTCAAGATCAACAGGGCCGCCACGCAGCGGACGGGTATCGCCTCCGCCTACATCGCGCTCGATCAGTTGTACTTACTAGCAATGAACTTGTGGAGATACGTGCTGCGCAGCGGACGTTTGAGGGCGCCTACGTTCGGACTGCGATAGGACAGTTCTCTTTCGCCCTCATCGTACTCAAGATCTTTACCGCCGAGTTCTATTCCATCGGAGCTCTTTTTGCTGTCTACGGAGCGGGGATTCTGTTCATCAGCCTGTTTAGACGGCAGCAAGGTACGCCACTTCGCAATACGAAATACGATCATGACGTTGACAGACGCGCAGGAAACAAACAGTTCTTCTCCGAAGTCGGCCAGGATGGCTTACTTCGCAAGAAGTTTAGGACCAGCGGCAACGTCGTGTCTGTCCTGACAGCGCTGAGCGTGTCGGCGTACATATGCTTGATGGTGCTCACGCTTCGGCTGGAAACATAGGCAATGCCACTTCCTTCCGCTGTTGGCGCATCTGTGGAGTCTGAGAGGCCAGAGCAACATCAGCTGTGCGCGCGTGAGGTCGCGCAAAATCTGGAAGAATGTGCACCGCTTCCCCAGATCGTGTGCCAAGGACTTGTCTGCCCACCTTGTACGAACATGCTCTTCAACACACCGCCGGTTTGTAGCAGTGGACGGACGCTGTTCGAGGAGCATTCGATCTGGTCGATGAGGTGCTGAGACACGAGTAGATTGCCAAGTAACATCGTTACTCTGTGCTCTCTCGTGCAAAAATGGAGAGGTGCAGCAAGAGGGTTCGGCTTACGAGAGTTTGCTGCTGTATAGATAACGGCAGCATGCTGCATTGCAGACATAGATGCGAGCGCGTGCGAATATACTCGGGTTTGATTGGACTCGGTCTATCTGTGGAACAGAGAGCACCAATAAGCACGGTAACCCGCGTAAGGCAGCTGATAAAGGCAGGCCTTGGACCCTTCGTCGGCCATATCTATTGTTTGCTCTTCCTCTTGCGCTACATGAAAGGCGTTGACGGATCGTCGTTACACGAGTACCTGCATCACCCATCCCGAGTCCGGAACGCCCCTGGAATGCCGTCATCGCTAGCCAAAGCACGCGTCCGCCCCGGACAGACGTGAAGCAGCTATTCATTCACGCATGCGAGCTCGAGTGCGCGTGCGCGTGCAAGCTTCAAGACGCGCTTGACCTGCCATCGAAGCCAAATTATGTCATACCCCGGCCGTGGTTCGGCGATCGTTTTAGTCCCCACGCAAGAAGCTACTGGTACCTCAACGCCGACTCCAACATCCTCCTCACCCCCACGGCGAACAAGTACCCATAGTATCTACGCGAGAGCCGCTCTGATGAGCAACTTAAGACTCAACGGCATCGATTCCGCGCAGAACAGATTCCTCAGCAACCAGAGCAAACCCTCCGCTCCCGTCAGCGCGCCCCCAAAGAGCGTGCAGGAAATTCGGGACTCCGCACTGCGCCATGGCGAACTGAAGCCTACGCCGAGCAGCTCTGGTATGCTGCAGGCGCCCAGCAACCATGCTACGGCCAAGCATGGGGTGGGTGTCGCTTTGAGCGACACGCCCGCGCCCTCAAATCCGGGCTCCCCGCGCGAGTACGTGCTGACTCTTACACCTATAGAGAGAGACATGCTCTGATCCTTCCCGTAGTACCCTCACCCGCAACAGCTCTGCCACTTCAACACCCCGTCTGCGCCCCACAACGCTCGACATCCCCGGCCTGACCAAGTCCAAGGTCTCGCCCGACGGCAAGATTGCGCAGCGCGATGTGGGCTCCAAGCTCGTCATCGTCATGGTCGGCCTGCCTGCGCGTGGCAAGTCGTATATCACAAAGAAAATGGCGCGCTACCTCAACTGGCTGCAGCACGACACCAAAATTTTCAATGTGGGCGAGAAGCGCCGCGTGGCCGCGAGTGGCCATGGCTTCCGCCTGTCGCAGGCCAGCCTCGAGCGCATCTCGTCCAACGTGCGAAAAGAGCTCGAAGCCCACAAAGACAGTCCAGCTCAGGTTGCTGCTAAAATCCTCATACGAGGAGATAATGCGCAGCAAAATGGTGTGGACCCACTGAATCTGCCAGACCCACTCCAGGATGACGATAACACAGCCGTCGAAGATGCGCCCCGCGTCCAAGTCACGTCGCCTGCACCGAACGAAAACACCAATGGCGACAACAAGGACAACCAAGATGATGGGCACATGGACCAATCCGCCAGCTTCTTCGATCCGTCCAATACGCGGGCTGCACAGCTCCGAGAGCAAGTCGCCATGGAGACGCTTGATGATGTGCTTGACTACATACTGAAGGGCAGTGGCTCTGTCGGTATCTTCGACGCTACCAATAGCACGCTTCAGCGCCGCAAGCAAATCATGGACCGCGTGCGAGAACGCGCGGGCCCAGAGCTCAATGTGCTCTTCGTCGAGAGCCTGTGTACAGACCAGAATCTGCTCGAGTCCAACATGCGCCTGAAACTTTCAGGCCCAGATTACCAGGACAAGGACCCGCGTGCCGCTCTCGAAGATTTTAAGAAGCGTGTTGCAATCTACGAGAAGAACTACGTGCCTATTGGCGACTACGAGGAGGACCACAATATGCCTTATGTCAAAATGATTGACGTGGGTCGCAAGATGGTGTCACATCAGATCAAGGGCTTCCTCGCTGGACAAGCCGTTTACTACCTCCTCAACTTCAACCTGGCACCGCGCATGATATGGATCACAAGACACGGCGAGTCCATGGACAATGTGAACGGCAAGATTGGCGGCGATTCACACCTCAGCGAGGACGGGCAAAGGTATGCCAAGGCTATGGCGCGTTTCGTCAGCGCCCAGCGGAAGGCATGGGCTGTTCGACAGGCTGACAAGATGGCCAATACGCACTTCCCACCCGCAGCCGGCGATCATACTCCTCCAAACCCTTACTTCAGCCACGAAGATGACCAACACAATTTTTGCGTATGGACAAGCATGCTAAAGCGAAGCATAGAGTCAGCCCAGTATTTCTGCGACGAGGACTACGAGGTGAAGCAAATGCGCATGCTGGATGAGCTCAACGCAGGTATCATGGAGGGTTTGACATACGACGAGATCCGGACAAAGTACGCAGAGGAATATCTCCGACGGCGGCGCGATAAGCTCGCATACCGATACCCTGGACCGGGTGGTGAAGGCTATCTCGATGTTATCAATCGCGTCCGACCCGTCATTGTAGAGCTGGAGCGCATGACAGACCACTGCCTGCTCATCACACATCGCAGTGTCGCTCGCGTGCTGCTAGCATACTTCCAGGGCCTCAAGCGAGAGGACGTCGCAGACCTCGATTGTCCATTAGGCATGCTTTATCAACTCGAACCGAAGCCATATGGAGTAGAATTCAAGGCATGGCGATACAATGCGAAGACAGACGACTTCGACCATCTACCGGATTACAAGCTCAGGCGGACGACTGTTCCTCCCGGCCAATTAGGATTTGGATGAGCGATGCGGAGACACATGTACAATTATGATTTCTTATGATCTGATTTTCTACACTTGGTCTGTCTGTACTATCATCTTTCCACGCACGGCTTTCATCATTCTCAACGCATTGCTGGCGCGTTTATAGATTCCGGGAATTTGGGCATGGGGTTTTTGGTCGGCTGCCTCTTAGAACGGCTTGAAGCCAACATAGCAGTCTCAGCTTCAACCAGTAGCTCTGTCAAACGGTTGATCACACAAATACAAGTGTTTCAACATTGATCTCTATGCCATGCACTACTTGCCATAGCCTACCTACTCCTCCCTCCTCGCAACAATCACACACGGCTCCTTAAGCACCCAACTCCGCAACTTCGGCTGCCCAATGATATCTCCCCGCAACAAACTCTGCGTATCGCTCCTCTGCCTCCCCGCCTCCTCAGTCTGCAACAGCTCCGTCTCATCCACCGTGGCGCCCATCTCAAAGGCCCCGCTACACAGCGCCACAATGCCAAGCTCGTACTCACACTTGCCGCCGGGCTGTATGACAGGTAGCCTCGACTGTAGCGCTCCAGTCCAACTAAAGCGCTTATCCAGATCCAGCGCAATTGTGTGCGCGAGGTCGGAGAGGTGAGGTTGAAGACGCAACAATGGGGAG
>AJMS01009775.1:0-10475 GCA_000263175.2 Phaeosphaeriaceae sp. UM 1110
CCAGGATGGCGATGTACGTAAGAACTAGGAATAAGCGATGGAGGGGGAGGGTATACACTGTATGTGGGTGGGTTGGATGTTAGGGCAGGTGGAAGGGGAGGGGGAGGGTTAGGACAGTGGGCTTACTTGCAAGATAGGCGAAGACAGCGGGGAAAAGAAGGAAGTAAGACATTGAAAGATGAGATAATTCAAGCGAAGAAGAATATATTTTCTTCGCGTCTAATAGCGGTTGAGGGCATTTAAAAATGGCATAGTTGTGATTGGCCGGTGTTGGTGAGGTATGTTGTCTTTACACATGCTGATTTGACATCTTATAAATCGTCGTCGGTGCATCTTCGATATTTTACCTATATCTATTCAATTTGGGTTTGTTTTCGTTCATGTTGACCTACAGTGACTTCCTCTCTGCATTGTTGGAAGTCATGTCGTCACCTCACCATGTACCCCTGGACATATACACCCATGACCCATCTCGCAGCATATGCGATCTCGCTGGCATGTACCTCGGAGCGGATATGGCGCTGTGCTGGAAATAAAGTCTGCAGATCGCGTTCGTTAAAGATTAGGATGCGAGGTTTCTACGTGAAAATGAAAGTCAAGGTGACACGAGGGCACGTGATCTGACATGCTTGGATGCATTGCTTTGGATTGTTGAAAGACTGAGCGGAGTAAGACGAAATACGAGATGGAGATGCGCACAGAGGTGGACTGGAGGATGAAGTGCTTGGTACTTGCATTTTGTTGAGGAAAAGTGGTTGTTTGTACGGAAAGCCTCAGGCACTCGTTTGTGTGCAGTAGTTGTCGCCCAGATCGACAAGACTTCAAGAGACCTGTGCATGCGACTGACAAGGCCTGGGGGAGTGAGTCATTATCTTCTGACATTCTGATTTACCCTCAGCCTGTTCGATACGTTTCCGTCGTCAAAATCATTCGCCGAGCATCTTCTCCTTTGCCTCCATATTGCCTGAACCATCTCAAATCCTTGTGTCGTGCAAAGGTAGGGAAGAAATACAGGATATGAGAGGGGACCAGACTATCATGCTGCTTTTCATGGTATCGCGGCTCGCTTCGATCCATCATTGGTCGAGAAAATGCAAATGCGAGATCTTTGCGAACATCCTCGCAAGCAACGAATATCACCTGCTTCATGCAATACACTTCGCTCCACAGCCATCACAACATCATCGTCAAGCACTGATCTCCGAGCCCCAACGGAGTTTCCCAGCCACAAGTGACAATTACTCAAGAGCTGTCCACGTACACAGTACCTGTACCTCTGTAGATCATCTCGGATATCGGTACATGACAAGTGTCCATATCCACCCTCATACATGTCACTACTGCACATCGCGTTCTCTCAGCACTGTGGAGATGTATATCGCAGATCCTTCCTCTGTCCTCTGAGTCGTGCCAGTGTGGGGACTAGTCTCGGTCGGGTCGGCCGTTTGATGTACATTAGTTACCAGCGGGGTGCCAAACCACCCACGCCGACACGAAACTCCAACTCCACACAAGTCTCACACCCAAGCAAGTTTGCAGTTGTTGAAGGTGGATACACAACTACTAGTAAAGGCAAGGTCAAGGTCAGAAAGTGGATAAGGGCTCGGGAGTGACACACACGAGATGTGTGCGGAAAACTGGATTCATTGGGAAAAATGTGCGATTTAGTGTGCGGTCTGGGTTGTGTGCGTGATGCGTGACTAGACTAGCTGACAACGCTAACTGTGGTTTGTAGGCATAGGCAAATCCCATAGATATCCGAGAATCGGGCACATACGGTGCAATTGGAGATTGCCAGGGCGGGAAACATCGTGTCATTGTCATGCTTGGTTGCGAGACTCACTCCACTTGGAACATGAACTTGATATGACTGCAGCACCGATAATGCAACATCTGGAAACACATACCTACCTCATACTTGCAAGGCCCTGCATACTGCGTGCGTAATGCTGCGTCTTTGCACAATTTTTTTTTCTCTCCTTGCATATTGTGTATGCGGCGTAGCGGAGCATTCATGGTTTCAGTCAAATGGATGGCATCCACGTCTGATCGGTGTGGTGGCGGTTGCTGATGCAGTATGCCCATTTTTCTTGTCTGTTGCTGCAACATGCGAGTTCCTCGCGTCATTTACCGAGGGCGTGTCTCGCGGGTAAAGCAAACGTGTCCGAAAGATTTTTATTTATTTATTTCGACAGAGCTCTCGGTCCATGACCCGGCGGCGTGGTTCTTGTCGCTGGGTACTGACATATGCAAAGAGTCGAGCATGCGTGTCACATGCGAAGAGCCTCTTCCACGTAAGATGAAGGGCGTGGGGCGGATGCATGAGATACATGCTATGTACAAGGTACATTATGTGTAATCTGCTACGTGGTGTATACCTATTGTGGTCTTGAGGCAAGAATAAATTGGAGCACGTCGGATCATCGTGGTTGAATGATTGTCATGTTCCAGCCGTACTCGCCAGCGCTGCGTGGCGTAGGCTCGCGTCTGCACCTCTTCGTTTCGAGCATTTGCAATTGGCCATGTACCAATGACGGCACGCGAGTGCTGGACTGCAGGGGGCCTCATCCAAATTGTTTTGCGTCGAGGTGCATCGGGGCTCCGGGCCACAGATTCTTGCTGCATGTCAATGTATGGCTGCTCATTCATTCCACTGATGCTGAAGGATGTACAGCTACGGGATGAAGTGACATTCGTGTTGACGCGGGCATGTACCTCTTCTCGCTCGTGCACACTTCACAGTCAGCAGCTAACTATGTTGAGACGTGGAGAACAAGACTGGCATTGGCTTTGCGCCGCAATTCGGCGCCAGTTTAGCGCGCAAGCCTGCTGAGAACACACAGACCTGCGGGACGGGATGACGGGCATAAGGTTTGAGCAAAGGGTCTCTCGTATCCCTTACTCGCGTCCAGTACAGGGAAATCCGGGGCGCTTAGGCTGTCAACCAAGTCTGAAGGATGCCGGCGGTCTTGTTCTTGTGCGAGGTGACATCGTGGACAGGGGAGGACAGATTCCGTCGCTCTGCACGATGATGACTGAATGGGGTCTGGCGACACGAGAGTGCATGAGGACTTCGAGGCCGGCGCTGCTTGAGCCCCAACTAAGACCCGCAGGATGCAGGCCACTGCTGGTGGGTGGAGAGGGAAGACTCTCGGGCGCGATCGGTGCCGGCCTGTCAGCGCCATCGGAATATCTCACGAGGCGTCAAGTCGAAATGCGCCATGGTCCTCCAGGCTGATGCTTGATCTCTGCTTCGGACAAGTACCAACTCCGGCGTTAACAGCGCATGCACAATTTGGTGTAGTTGGGCGGCCGGTCACATACCCGACTGATGTCGCATAAAATCTCCGCTATAGTTATCGGTGCAAGCGATGGTCTGGGGTGGGACCATCCGTGAGGGGTTCTTCGAGGCTCCAACGCTGCGATGCCCAAAAGGTACCTAGGTACATCTGCCACCTGCCGCACTGGAATGGTTCGTCGGGAATATTGCCCTCTCCATATTTGTAGTGCCAATATAGCCTTGATAAGCTGCCGTGTCAACCACCTCCCACATCTTGATGCTCTCGGAAGATCTTCAGCACGGTTCAAGACTCCACTTCACACCTGATACATTGCTGGAGAATGTCAGGTCGTGGAGTTCCATCAAGTGCAGACCAGGTTGATTAATCGACAAGTGCATGCAAAAGCAGCCATCGGCCCTGTTGTCTTGCCAATGTCCGCCCGCCGTGGTTGTGCTCGGTCATCGTATTGGACATGGACTAGAGCGGCGGAAGGATGGAAGAGGCGATGCCGTTGCTGCGGGTGATGGTTCGCGCTACGCTGCAGCCCGTGCAGCGTGGGTTGATCGTTCTTGGTAGCCCGCTCAAAGATTTTGCGTAGTGGTGGAAATACCACACATGGAGGATGTCTCGCTTCTGATCTTGTACTTGCGTTTGCTGCATTGGGGTTCATTTCGTATGAAGTAGTTGACATCCCAACTGATTGCTGGACTCATGCTGTTGCTTTTGCTGCCTTATCGCATCGAAGATTTGCATAAACTACATGGCGAAGATACCTCCTGGCCCCAATACGAAAAACAAGCTGCAATTTTGCCAGCAATGGACCATAACACCAGAACGCCATGAGGTTCGAGCCGTCCCATTTTGGTGAACCTGAGCGCTAGCAACCGCTCTATGAGAGACGAAAGAAGAAGAAAACATGCTCGAACACCTCCTCGGTGTTTGATCGTAAATCGTCTAACATTACTGCTTCCAAGACGTGACCGAAGCCGAAAATGCACCTAGCAAAAGTGGAAAGATCGCGTTCAACTCAAAGTGGATGGAAAGCAAGCGCCTCGCTCGCGGAGCTGGCGTCCATTGGGCGGGGGCGTAAGGGGTGGAGTAATTGGTGCCATTGGCGGTATTGGCAGCATCCTGATGTTGTCATCAGCGTCGGCGCCTTCGCGTGTGCCCCAGGTTGTCTGTTGCGCAAGAATGTTAGCTACTGCGATGCAAGGCTACAGCACAATCGTAGGAGTCTTACTTCGGTGACCGTAATGCAGCCATAGAGCTTGATCAAGTTATGGAAATAACCAAAAAGTACCGATACGGGCACGAAGCGAACATCGCCCGGATTTCGTAGCAGATGCGGAATCAGCTTGATGGTTTTGGCAAACACGAAGTGCGCCAGGAAGAATGCCCAGAAGAGCGACAGCTGCCATTGTTCCGCGTCGCGCGGTTCCTGCTGCTGCTCCAGACGATCTGCCGGGTAGTAGCCTGCCTCAGCCAGGGCAAGATAGAAGGACGCAAACAGGGCGCAATCGAGCAAGAAAGCCCATTGGGTCAAAGTGGTCTGGAAGACGGCGTACAGGGACCATGGGTATTTGCTGTGGGGGGTCACTGATTAGCGAATGTTTTGGAGAGCATGTTGGCCGAGGATGAGGGAGGGGCAATCTTGGCGCGGTAGCAACGCCAAACGTGAAAAACTGCAGAACAGCGGAGCTGCTTACCACCACATTCGGCCCTCGCTCAGACTGGTCAGATTGCTCCTCCAGTTAGAGCGCACCCAGCGCAAGCACTGACGCAAGTACTTGGAGTCGTTCTCCAGTGTCGTCTCCACTTCGCACTCGCGATGGTTCTGCAGCTGGATTTTCCAATCATGCGAGAACAGCCATCGTGTGATGAAGTTGTCATCGTCGGCGTTGAGGAAGTGATCGCTGCCCCATGTCTCGTGCGTGAAGCCGTATGTGAAGTTGGGGTCTTGTAGGATCTCAGAGCGGTACGCCACGGCTCGCCCAGAGAGACAAGGCAAGCCTCCGTCAATCCAATTACAGGCTGTGCAGTCAAATGTCCTCCTGACCAAGTAGATAGCTCCAAGAAACTCCCAGATGTTGGAGCGATTGAAGCGGCGCAGCTGCTGATTTGTGCCGACACCTCCAACATGCGAGTCCTCAAAAGGAGCCAAGATCCATTTGGTAAACTTCTCGGGAAGCCAAACATCGTCGTCGAGCAGAAGAGTAATTTTGGTCGTTACTTCCGGAATTGCCCGGCACAGCTGTCGACGCTTATTGGCCTGGCTGACAGACAACACTTGGATCAACTTGGGATTACCCAGTTCCTCGATCATCTGATAGACACGCTTGACTTTGGAATCAGGTGTGACCAAGAGCAGCTCAAGAGGTTCCAGCCGATAGGCACTTTGTACAGTTTCTTTGAGCTGCTGTAGGTCTTCGGCAACGGTCGGGATGATTACTGTCATGTCTTTTGACGTGATGGTTGGCTCGTCGATGGGCTGGATGGGCGAATACGTCCAATAGCTCGCGAGATTAACCCAGAGTCTGACATATCGAAATAAACTGTTGTTGCGAGTCAGTGGCAATGGTCAAGGATGAGAAGGCTGGCATTGGCAGCAAGAGGAATGGGCAAGCAGACTTACAAGAGGGCTACGAAGATACAGAACCAACTCCAATTGGGAAACAGGCCAAAGGAAAAGGGAAACATTGCAACGACCAACGAGCGTGTAGGACAGAACGTGAACTACTACAAGTGCAAGCCGAATGAAGATCACATGGAATGGTGGGAGTAAACACCCGCTTGCATCGGGGAAGCAGCGGAAGTGTGAGTATTTAAACACATGCTTGCGGGCGGGCTAGGGCGGCGAGGTTATGTTTCGCTTCCCGGCGCTGTTTAAGCTGCAGGTGTTTCCCTTAGCAGACTTTGGGGTAGTGTGAACCTGGCTGGAGCATGAGGTAGTTGCAAAATTCCAGAGGCGGGCCAGGACGTCTGCCAGTTTGGGATTAGCAAATGCGCCCAGTGAGCACGAGCGTCATTTTTGGATCCCGCAAGCCGTTGAATCGCTCGCATAATCCGGGCACCCTGGAACATCCTTGGACGAAGCGCCTCCAGGGATCGACTGCTGCATCGTCGTGCGTCGTCGAACAAGGGCCTTGTGCAACCGCCCCGCGGTCCCTCCGATGCTGTGCTGCTGGAGCACGAGACAGCAGGCCCCGCCGACAGTCGCCTCATGGCGCCATCTCACCAACTTTGGCTGCATACAGGGTTGCCTCTACTTGACGCCAGCAGTGGGCGCGTGTAAGCGATATGGGGAGGACGCGCAGGCAGCGAACCATGCGGCTGATGATCGATGGGTCAATATATGGCCCCGCTTGGCGGAGAGTCCATCTTGATCAATCGCTCTAGGCCCATTGCGCATTCGTAAAAGTGACATGCACTAGCCGCTGTACGCGATCCAGTCCTAGCACCTAGCCGTGGCGTAATGGCGAACGATAGGCGCTGCCTCGCTCTTTTGCGCAGGGCTGGCGTCTGCGGGTCTCCATCAAACATGAGAGGTGGTCATTGTCTTGCTGCCGGCTAATTTGTTCTGACGGCTCTTCGATATCGCATGCTTCACAGAGGCAATGCAGATAATATACCACTTCTTCCAATTGTCGCACAGTGGGAAATTTTTTCCACACATTGTCTGCAGCCGAGGTGGATGTCGAACGTCCGTGGAGCTTCGTCGGGCATATGCATTCGCAGCCTGTTCAGTCCGAGATTGTGCATCCTTTTGGTAGTGATGCCACATATCGTTATGCCGGACCCAGGCGCCTGTCACTTGCTAATAATCCTGCCATCTCGGCGCGACAGTAACAATCGCCTACATCGTCCGTTCGTACACCAGCTTCCGTTGCCGGACACACTGCCTTATGCAATGTGGAACAAACTGAATTACTGTGCCGTCGAGACCCATGATTACCAGCAATCAATTTCGCTGAGCAGCCGGGGCCAGCTCAGTGGGAGACGTACCTGCACCGGCTGAAGAGGTACATGGTCCGCACCCAGTTGTAATCGCATTTCAACCTACCTGCAAAGACGGGGGGTCATACCTTGTCTTTGCAGATCACAGCTCGCGGCCCGCGGGAGACACTTACGCGCTGCCCCGTCATTCGATGAAGCATATGACAGCCCTGTAAGTGCATAATGCATGTAACATACTGAGGGTGTGTAGACGGACGGCCGACATGCAAGCAATCGAGCCAGTGCGGGTGCACACCCTCAATCAAGCTTCCCTGCATGCCGTGTCCCTGTCCCACGTCGATGCCGTACGATACAAACAAGCATGTTGCTGGTCTCCTTGGAGAAGTTTGGTTTGCAAATTTTGCTGTTAACGTCTTTAGTGCTTTCATAGACACGGAGTGTATTGCATAGATAGCACGATTAGGAAGCTCGTTTGATCCCTTCGTGTTTTTAGATCAACTCTGGGCAGAGACACGTTGAAGTATGTAGAAGCATCGAAAATTGCGTCATTAGTACCAAAGTCAGACATCGTGTGGTTTCTGTAGATTGCGGATCTGTAGCCGGTTCCTCGCGAGAGACCCGAGGCAGCCATCAGAGGTGGGACCTGATATATGCATGGAAGCACGGTTGGACGTCTCCTGCACTGCAACAATACGGGCCGATAGGCGGACGACACTGAGAAGTTCAATAGGCAGCCTACAGCTGGCCGCTGAATGTCAGCGAAGATTCTCACACAATTTGTTATGAGGGTTGAACTGCTCGACTTGTTACCATCAAGTTGCCGAACAGGCGCTGTAGCCTTCCTCTCCGATCATGCCGGCATCATCAGACCTCGTTTCCGCAATGATCGTCTTAAAGCACTTGCTCGTCGGAAGAAGATGAACAGAGCCTGCTGCAGTGAGCACATATAGCTGCACAGCCTTATATGCCTGCGTGCGTATGCAACGGCTATCATTCCACATTGATTCGGCCTCACTTATCATAGACGTGACTCTTTTTTTTGGCCCTACATTGGAAATCATGGCTCGATACTGGTCCTCTCGAAAACCGCGGAAAGTCTCCTGGAACTACGTTAATTAAGGCTTGCTTGCACGTTCCAATGGCCATTCCAAGAGGCGCTCTGCAAAACAACATAGCCATGGCCGCCAGGGACTGGTCGGCTAATTGGGAGTCGCATGGCCGGCAGAGTTTGCAATCACCAATGGTCTCTGACGACATTCTCAAAGCCTGCAGCTGACCAAATTGCGGCGTTTATCATGTCTAAACATGCCACGACTTCGCTTTCGATGGTGAGCAAGTAACTCGCTGGCTATGTGCCTAGAGGACCCACGGCAATCGAGTAGCGTGACGTTTGCCTAGGACGAAGGCTCGACAGAGTGAGCGGTCTCGAGATCAGTCGGTTTTTGTGAAATGAATTTGTGGTTCATGGTTCAATTGGCTGATGGGACTCAGAGGCACTCAGGGCCACTTGTGACCTAGTTGCGATCTTCGCCACTTGTCAACTGACATGTCGATCCAAAGATTTTGAGCGATCGCTGGTGCCACCAACTCTTTTCGGGTCCGCAGGCTCTTCAGTAATCATTGAGTTGGCCTTGCCCAAATCTCAAGACCACGAGGCTGGACACGATATGCGCCGCCGTGGTGAACCTCGGAAGGTCGAATACGCAGTGCAGGTGACTGAGATGGTCATGAGCACGCTTGCCGTTTCTGGTGCTGTTGCCGCGCTTGCTCGTCCTTGTCTACTGGGTAGCCAGACCCGTCTCGTCGCTCTTCGCATTCTTTTGAGTGCAACTTTTTCAAAATCTGCTTGGCTGCTGATTTGATGCTCGCGAGAGCTGCTGACTTGAGTTGTTAGTCTCGCGAGGCCGCTAGCATTGATCAAGGCTCAGGCCGTTGTCTACTGAGCGTGAGTGGCGTCGTGCTTTCGCGAGAGGGCGTGTCTCACGCTGACCAGACATGTTCGCATACAGGAGTGCGGTTGCAGAGCGATGATAGGTGAGAGTGTGAGAGAGAAGGCCTGAGGTTGGATCACAATCGCGCCAGCCGCTTAGCGTCCCGCCGATCAAGAAAGAACCCTCCATATTCTGTTTCTGTTCCTTGATCCGTCTTTGAGTCAAAGATACACAGTAAGCTGATGGCGTGCCCAGGTATCGTATCACGCCCCAAGCATCCACCTTCCGATGCACGATGGTGCAACACCTGCCGCAAGTGCTTTTCAAAAGGGGGCCGGGGTTGCTGGGAGGGGGGAGGGGTGAAGCGGCCATCCCTGTTTGGTGTCCGCATGAGCTCCCCACCTGAACTGCTCTAGGCACTTCCTGGATCGCCTCGATTGCGGAATTGGCCTACCAAGTCCCTCATTGTGATTCACCGAAGGTGTCCTCACACGTCACTGTCTGCACGGTCTTTTGGCTTCATGCCGAATTACGCCACCAAGCATCCCCTCATAGGGCCGGCCAGCCACCACACCTTCACAGCCTTTTCACTAGTGAGTCCCCGCATCCTGGAAAGCTTTACAGCGTAGGAACCCTGTCACCCTATGTGCTATGGGGAGCCAGCGCCGTCATTCCGATGTCTGCAGTTGCCTGCAAGTTGGTTGGCGCAGTCAACTAGCGATGCAGACGCAATTGCACACCTCCTGCAGAGACGACGGCCGGGTCGAGACTGAACGATAGTCATGTTGCTTTGCACGGCAACCTCAACCGTATCGGGTGCTTACGCTTAAACCTGGTCTGACCGGTGTGACACTGACTTGCGCTTACGCCTGCGAACGGAAACTTCAACTCGATGGTTTTCACAACGTCCCGTCCGTACGAAACTGAGGAGCAAAAAGCAGGCAACGAGCAGGGAGGCCTACGAGATTGCGATCCACCAGAGGTCTACACCAGAGGTCTACACCAGAGTACCAGCATGACCTCGAGAGACGAGCTCTATCCGACTAGTCAACACGAGTCGATCCTTGATGTCGTACATATGTCACGCTACTATAGCGCGCTCCGTTTAGACAAGGGTCTGATTGGCACATCTGACAGCATGCAAGCTTTTTTATACGAAATGACTCGATTCAAAATCGTTGCATCTCCCAAAGGATTACCGATGGTGCGCTACGAGCCAGTCACTGTGCTCACGGTCTTGAACCACCCGAGGCCGTCGGTCGTTTGACAATGATGCACCGCATGAGGTTCTTGACTTTGGAGATGACAC
>AJMS01009774.1:0-10470 GCA_000263175.2 Phaeosphaeriaceae sp. UM 1110
GGAGGGTTTTGTGAAGTCGGTGAGATCAGGTGCGATGAACTGAAGAACAGGAAATAGGAATATTTGCTACTTAAGTGTCGTACTGTATTATGCATCAATACCCGCAACATTGTAACTAGTTGCCGTAATGGCTCTGTTGAGGCACTTGTCGCTTGTTCTCCTCTCCGCGATAATTGTCCACATCCGGCAAAGCGTGCCGGTTTTCTAGTCGCGGTCATAACAACGCACTTTTACCAGCGATCACTCTTGAGTGATGCACCTAGACACGGTCAGAATACATTTCTTTCATTCTGCGGGGCTCCGTAATGTCCGTTGTGTGGAGTGCATAGACCGATAACCTTCGTGAAGGCCAACGGCCACAGATGATTGTCTCTGGTGGCGTGGCCCTCGATCACTTCTGCCACGCATCCGCACCAGTGTCAAAGCTTGGTTTCTATCGATCTGGAGACATGGATTACAGCCAAGCTCGAATAGATCGTGAGCGATGCTCAGTCGACGCTTTCCAGCTTGATTTTCAGGATTCGTGTGTTTGCGCCCTCGATCATTCGTTCGGCGACAGTCGCATGCACGACACGACCATCATTCAGGCGGGCAATGCTGGTCTCCGAAGCCCCCTCTTCTGCATATTGATGATTGAGATCTATCAACTGCTCAAACATACCCTTGGCCGGAGAGACACTTTCGCCTGAGCCTGTTGGACTTTCGCGACTCAAATCGGACACCAGTTTCGAGATCTTCGACACATGCATCGGCCCAAGATCTGACTCAAGATCTCGCAACTCATTGGTATCATCTTCCACCAGCCTAGTGTGCAATACGTTGCACTGAAGTCGTTCCACGTGCGACATCTCTATGCTGAACATGACCACGATGCCGATGCTGTCAGTCAGGATTATGATAGCGCCCTTGCTGCATCCCGGCATGGCATAGTAGCCGCTCCAAATAGGACAATCTTTTTGGCTCAACAGCTGACAGCGGCAAGAATCTGCAAAAGTGACGCGACTAGTGCGGACAAGATCTTGATGAATGCCAATCAGGAGTCGGGGAGCCTGATCGGGCTTACGGCGCGGCTTCTGTCTCATGAAAATCGTCCTTGTGCTAGACGCTGCTATTTGATCAGGCCGCGCTGCCAGCAGAGGTGATATACATCTACCGTCCCGTGCGAAATTGTATGGCTCGTCGTGATTGACTTGAATGAGAGGAAGGGCTAGTCTTGTGGGAAAAAACTCTCGAGTGCTGCATTGTAAGAAGGCCAGGGTACGTTGTTGCTGCGGATCTGGCGCAACGGGTAACTCAATTCTAAGACCTTTGTTCGTCATTGCGTATGGTGATGGCATTCCTGAGTCTGGAATAGGTATGAGGTCGCCACAACCGCGGAATGCAGAGGGCGAGGTAGCGAGGGGGCCACAAACTTCGGATGGGGATCGCTCAGAATGCATTTCCCAAGCGAATAGGGTCTGGTCGTCCGAGCTTTTCATTATTTCTTCCTGGATCATGTGAGATCTTCAGGTAAACCGACACGAGAGTCTCCTGACTTACTTGAAGGCGGATGAATGCCCGTTCTCCCTCTCCGTATAACACTGGCATGCTGACATTGAAAATACCAAAAAGACAGTATGCCATATCTTCAACTCGAGTCGTCTCTCGGCCAGCGGCCCAGGACATACGCGTTGCAACACTGCAATTCTCGAGACTACCACCAAGGAGTATATCCATGTCAATGTTCGTCCTTCGGTAAATCAGATCAAGCAACGAGTTCTTGTCCCCGATGAATTCCCACCCCGGCCGCCCAGCCCCAAAGAACTTCAACTGCTTCGGTGCAATAAGCTCCTGCAACGTCCACCCCCTCGTCCACCACTCGCTCTTCTCAATCTCGACCATCTTCGCCTCTCGCACACTCATCTCAAGCTTCTTCGCCACAACGGGCTCATCATACTTCCAAAGCTGCACATCCGCCATATAGATGTAACAGGTTACCGCATCTTGATACCATTGATACATGCATGTGATGGCTTCCGATACTTCGCCATGGGAGCGTTTATCGATGCAGCACGTGTCGATCCAAACCCATGCCAAGCCATCTCTTTTTGCCCGCATGCAAAACTTTGCAATCTTCACATAACCTCTTTTGCCCTTCGCATGGCGAAGAGGAAACTGTGTCAGGTCGGCATAAGTGACTTCTTCGGCTTCCCAGCGATGCGAGAGGATGGCGTAACTAGGGCGATCGTAGGGATCGAAGTCGCGAAATTCCAAGGATGTTGTGTTGAGGAGGCGCATTTTCGTCGGGATGAGTGTTTGGGAGTCCGGAAGATTATTGCAAGTGGCAGCGTGTGACGAGTATGACGGCAAGAAATGAATTGAAGACCGCCAAGAATTTTTATTGCGAGAGTCGTTGAACTTCATGTCCCAAGGTTTTGGCATAGGCAACCGAGCCTTGCACGTGGCGCAGTGGAGCCTTGTGACGAACTTAATACGGGGATCATGGAGTAAGCGAAATGTTAGTACCCACTCCATCGTTAGCGCAGCGAAATGTGGACATCCTCCGCCAGCATTTGGCGCGACCTGTGAACAATGTGGCATGTTCGATCTTGGACCGGAATTCCATCATAGGATCCTCAAGACCTTCAAGACCTTCTCCAGCCCCATATGAAGTTTTCAGCCGGACATCATCATCCCGAGACATGGCACAGCGATAGCCCAATTCCGCCAACCCTCAACAATAGCATGAAGGGCGCTACTACTATGCTCCGCTGCCTACATAGACCGTGCTGCGCCGGGGGATATTCTAAAAATCTGGATTGGACGCTGTTGTGACAGAACTATATCTTCACAATGTCAGCACAATGTCCGTACTATCTCCTGACAATATTAGAGATGCAAGAAGATTTAATAGGGTTTTGTAATGTGTAATAGTTCACTCGAGATTTTGAAGATACCCCCTGGCGCGCTATGTGAGTAGGCGCTACTGGCCAAGGTCCAAGATTTTTCCTCGTAGTTAAATTCTTTCCGATTGATGTCAGACACAAATGGTGGAAAGGTTATTGGTTGTTACCATAAGCGCGGTCATGCTAACACCTCTGTACCAGAAAATATTCTCGTGTAGCCAATGATGAAACGCCCAGAGCTCGTCATTGCGATTGTAAGGTTTAGTAGTGCCGTTGTATATGACGCATGAACCAATGACCAATCTGCACATGAAAAACGCGCCACTACTTCACTCTGGTGGCAAGGGCCCCAGCACGGTATCAATGCCTCCCACACTTGGTATCACGAGAACAGCAACATCTCATATCTCAAGTGATCTCTACTCGGGACTCACTCTATCAAGCTTGATCAGCAAGACTGATCTAATTTGTCCTTGAACTAACTGATTAGCAATGCTCGCATGAACAGCACGCATGGACAGCTCGCCCATACTCCAAATGAGCCAGGCTCACATCTGGAGTCCCCTCAATCCAGAGATCCTGCTCGAGGTCTATCAGATGACCAAACATGTTCTTGAATTGACGATTGAGCAGACGAGCCGGTAGACAAGTGGTTGGAGTTAGTATCCAAGCCAGACACCAGTTTCGAGATCTTCAAAATGCAAGGGGCCAAAGTCTAGCACCGTATTTTACAGCTCGTCGACGACGGTCCCCATGCGGATAATGTGCATGACTTTACATCTAGATCGTTCGACCTGCGATACCCCCATACCCAAACGGAACCAGCAGATGGTTAGCGCCCGCCAGAGGTATGACGGCACCTCTTGTGCAACCTAACGGAGCTGACTAACCATCTCACGTTCGACGGTCTGCGTGGTTCAAAATTAACAGTATTCGAAAGCTGAGAATGTGCACCAGTTGTAAGTGGCAATGTGTACTGGTCATGGCGTGCAAGAGGATCAGGTCCAATATACTTCAAATGCACGAGGGGAAGTGCTAGTCCGGTAGATAATGGTTCAAATAGTAAATAACAATATGTACATGATGGAATATGAATATACAAAGAATTGCCGAGATCCAGATGGCTACTGATCTAATCTGGACTGATAATTTTACTCAATAATGCGACAACAGTGCCGTTGAGTCTCAATATCTCTATGCGGTTGCTCCCTTGAGTGTAAGAGTGTAGTCAAGACCCTTGCTGACAGAGCTGGGAATGTTGAACGCGTCGTAATTGATCAAGGCAGGGGTATTGGCTACCACCACTGCAGCCTCCTCGTTGCTCGACACAGATGTTGACGCAGAGCCGTTGGCAAAGTCAATGTATCTCGTTGCCCCGGTACTTGTGTTTCGCACTGAGAGGGTTGCTGTGTAGGCTCCGCTGGTGGAGATGCTTGCAGTCACGGTGACGGTTCCCGACTTCTTGAGCGGGATGATATTCGCACCCATGTATCGGGGCTGGCGTGCGCTCTTGACCTTGTACGTACCACTACCCTGCGAGTCGAGGTTGGCGTAGTTGAGCGAACCGCGCTGTGCGAGGAAGACAGACTGGGCGGTGGGGTGGCCAATGTCAACGAAAGCCATGCGTGCCCAGTAACGGCCAACGACCTTCTGGATGGTGGCGCTCGTAGATAGGCGAGCAAAAGTGTGTAGCGGGGTCTCGTTGCTGCCCTTACTGTACTGAGCAAATGACTCACGTAGTGTGTCTGTACCGAGACCAGTGAACTTGTCAGGATTGTATGTCAAGTACGATAGGAACGGCCACTGTTCATAGTAGTTGGCTTTGCCGTCCACGAGCACAAGATAGGAGTTGCCAATGATGGTGGCCAGATCGATCTCGGTGGCACTGGTCGACTGTCCGTATTTTGCTCGCGCGGATGCGCAAAGCGGCGATGTTTTGTAGGTGTCTGCGATAAAATTCGCGGTAGTCTCCCACCACGCTCCTGTGTTCCCTTGATCGACCCAGTTCTTCGCATGATAAGTGAGGCCATGGCCGTATTCGTGCACAGTAACACCCGGATTCGCGACATAGGTATTGACGACCTCAAGCCACGACATGCCGGTAGCATAGTCCGAGTGCATCACACCAGCAGCGCCAGTCAATTGTCCAACAGAATAAACATTGACCTTAGTATATGAACCGGAATCATTTGCGTCGTTGTATGAGAGACCCGAAGAGCGCCAGCCTAGGGTGTCAACAAAGCAGGAATAGGCAGCCTCCAGCATGTTAAGCGCACTCGTCGCGGTGGTGCCAGTCGCCCCATAGACCCTGAAGTGGGCAGAATCAGTGAAGGTGCTGCCACCGGGGCCGATTTTTGCGTTAGCCGTAAAGGTCGCCGGAGGAGCTGCGGCTGCTCTTACTGGAGTTCCAGCGGGAGCCGCTGCAGAGAGAGCCTCCAGAAGAGAAAGAACCAAGGCTTGCTTGAAGAACATTTTACACGAACCCGCGCGAGCTGTCAAAAAAACGAATGTGAAGAGCTTCAACAGATAAGGTCCTTTTGAAAGACTTCATTCCCAGCATTATCGGTTCACTTAAATACTCGTGGTACTCAGTCATGCCATAGAATCCATGTGAAACATCATGGGAGAGCAATCTCGCACAGACTATGATCGGGAACAATTCGATGCCATATAAAGGCGCCAAGGTCCATATACTACAGAACTGACAAGGTCAAGGTCGAATCCACTCCGCTTTGTGTTGTACGGGAAGCGACTGGAGGAAAAAACCAGGATGTTTAATGCTAAATGAAACAGTTCGGAAGATTTAAGGATAGCAGGGGCTTTGGCGAAACACTTGGCAGTGAGCTTGTTCGGCTCAATTAGCGGGGCACCTACCATGGCGCCATCGGCAGTGGATAATCCAACCAAAACCCGTTCGATCTTGGATCTGAGTGTAGTGGAATTGTTGTGCTGTGGATCATGCAGACGTGCATACGTGGCTTCCTTCGCCAGTGCACTTGGTTCTACTCTGGTACAGAGCAAAAGTATTGTCGGTGGGGACTGTGGCTGAACATCTACACCTCCCAATGCTATTCAGCGCCGGGAATTACATCTGGTAGCAGACATTGCGTGTCTCTTGAAGTCTCTTAACAATATCTGCGCACATATACCTGTTTTTCCATCCACGCTACTTTTGCCTGGTACTCCAGTATACCTTCTTAGATGCGTGTACCTTGATTGATTGCGTACGAGGCTATGGACGAACTTTCAAGCATTGTCCAAGAGAAACACAATATTTACCTGATTTAGTGTAGGAGCATTGTCAAAGAAGGAGAGTAATAAAATCTGATACCGTGTTCACATGAATAGATCACGTCTCTATAGGATTTCTTTTGGAACGTGTACGAAGTGATTTAACGTTCTATAAAGACTGCGATAGCTGGTCGTAAGGTTCGTCTTTTGATATCGGCAGCTCATACAAAGGAAAGGGCCCTTCTGTCAACTTGACCAGCTCATTTCAAGCACCCGCATACTCTGGCCCTGTCTGGATTGGGTGGTAATGTTTGCCCCAACAACCCTCCCATCTACAAGCTCTGCAAAGCTGATTCGAGACCTAGAATCGTTGGTATAATGTCCTACCAGATCTGACAAATGATTCATCAAAGTCCTATCAATTTTCGGACTTGACTTGCAGTAGCGATAGCCAGCTACGAATATGCGTTTGACGGGCTCGATCACTGACTTTACGGATCCCCAACCTTTGTCACTTTTAGAATTAGGTTTCAAAGTGTTCGTGAGCCATCGAAACGATGCCTCAGAAATTGTCTTGGCATAGCTGTTGCGCTCGCGCTGAGGAACGAGCAGGGCATTGCAGCTCAGCCGCTCAACCTGCTGCAACTCAGAATTTACATGATCACAACATCGAGATCATGATTTTGGATTATGACTGCTTCCTGCTTGTAATGTTGACGTGAGAAGGAGTCACCCCATTTCGTCAACTGTGCCATGGATTTGCCATGCGTGGAGTCGAGAATCACAATTTCACCTCCGTCGCCGAGATCCAATTGGAAGTCGAACGAGATATCTGAGTCCGAGGAATAGTTGTTCTCTGGTTCTTCTCGCATGAAAATTGTTCTTGTTTCTTCGTCATGGACTGTCTATCCTGTCTAGATCGAGATGCATGATGTTCGACTGCGCTCGCCTTTCGCCCAGCCCTCAAGAGTCTTGAAATGATTCTGTTCATCGCGTCAAAAGCATGCTAATATGAACGAGCTTCTCGGCTATCATTCGTTATCCGGATGGGAGCAGAATTGGTACGAGGCTGCCCACTCTGAAGCTCTACAATATAACATCATACATCGATCCAGAACGGTCCCGTATCGCATGGCACATTTTCGCTCTTCTAGCCAGCATTGAAAAACAGCCTGCAGTCGACGAATTGACCTGGCGCTCCTGCTTTGATACCCTTTAAGCTAGTCCCACGTGACTAAAGTCCAGAGCTCCCTTTGCTCTTATCGAATGCTCAGAACCTTGGTGTCCTTTTCCAGATCCACCCCAAACTCCATCCACTCCCCATTCTCCACATCCAAACCGTCAATCATATAGACATGCGCACTCCTCAGAAACACATGTACCTCTCCCTTCTTCCTCAACAACATCGGCCTCACAGCCCCATATAGCACCCACACCTCATCCCCCTTCTCTGGGGGGCATGAGCTGACATGCGCATCGGGCTGGGGCTTCACCGCAAGCGATGACCCTGCGAAGACCTGGATAATCTTGCACCGCTCGCCCCGCCAGACCTCTGTCTCCGTCTCAGCAACTAGCGAATCAAGCCTGACGCCCTTGGTGACCAGCGTCTTCCCCTCGTCCGCGAAATCAATCTCAGCTTCTGTCCCCCAACTCGCATCTGCGTTCTCATCATATCTCCCCGCATAATAATCCGCATCGGTCCGCTTAATTGGCTCCCGCCAGTCTGGGACCCAACTCGGCAATTTCTCGTCGTGGTCCCCAATCGCGGTGCTCGCGCGCTCGATGAGATTAATGTCCCGCGTGTACAGTAGGATGAGGCGCATCACGCACACGAAGAGGTCTTGGACGGAGAGATCCGCGCCGTAGTATGGGAAGATTCCGTACGAGCGGCGCGCGAGGCCGAGGCAGGAGAAGACGTGGTCGCGCGCGTCACTGGCGGTGGACATGCGGGAGTGGTCGAGGAGGTCGATGAGCGAGTGGCGGTGTGTGGAGAGGTATGATTTTGCGCGGAGGGTGTTGTAGACTTTCTGCTCTGTAGAGTGCATTGGGAGCCAACTGGCGCTGATGTCTTTGCTTTGATTTGTATATGTGTGATTTGGGATGGAGGAGGCGTCGACGTTGTGGAGTTCTGCAATCTTACCTTCGATGATGCTGGGGAGATCGGCGCTCCAGAGATAGGCGAGGAGAACGGCGGCGAAATTGTTCCCTGGCATGTGAGAGTTCGCGAAGAGAAAGACTGCTTTGGGATTCGATGCGTATTCTTGGATGACCTGTCATGCGAAGTAAGTTTTCGGTTCCGCAAGTTGCAGTGGCCCATACTTACCCATGCTCTTGTGAACCAGGGCATTCTCTGCATTTTGACGACTTCCAGCCAGCCTGAAGCAAAGTCTTTGTCTTTGATCCTAGCTTGGAGGTAACGATTGAGCCGACAATTTGCTGCCTCCTTATCGTCCCAGCCGTTTTCCCAATTATTCGGACGTTGATCATGTGTTGACTTCAAGGCGCTTTTCAGACCTGGCACGTCTCGATAGACTTGTTTGATGCACTCCATCGCCCGATCTCTTTCGCCTTTTGCGAGACTCTGTGCATACTCATGAGTCGTCAAGCAGACTGCTACTTCATGCGCAGATTGATAGATCTCATACATGAAACTGACTTGCTCAGCTCGTTCATATGGATCACTTTGGTTGATACAGACTGTGATACTTTAGTTTGTCCTGCCGTATTTTGTCATGGAAGGCTTCATACCCTGATCCGCCCATATAGAAACCTTCTCAAGCCCATGTCTCCCATAGTCTGGCAGATATCGACATGTCTCCTCGATGGCTTGCACAAGATTTGCGAACGCATTGAACGGCCGGCCATCAACGATCAACTCGCGCGTGCTGTTGGGATCACCAGCACAATACGAGATGGCAGTATATATACCAGCGACCTCTCGTAGTGGAATGCCGTCCGTCAGTTCGCAGGAAAAGGTATCGTTCTCAGCATCCCGGGTCACGTTCAGCAGGCGGATGTGGTATGGTACCGAAGGAAGCGGCTTGTAAGGAGACGTGTCATAGAACGCAAAATTGGCAGGCGAGTAGAAGTCGTCGGTCTTCACTTCTGTAATCTCCGTCATGTTGTCGCATATGCCGAGCGATTGCCCTGAACGTGGTTCTCCGAGGACATATTGAAAAAGAGGACGTCTTCCCCGAGGCTGGGGCGGGGCACATGCACGCCCTGCCAATCATTGGATGCTCAGCCTGAGAACGTGCAGGCGCCACAGATTCAGGTCCGAAGATCGTCAAATTGATTCAGTAGAGAAATTCGCTTTTGTCTTTGCTTCTACGCGGTTGATCTGTCTCTACGTGCCTCGAGCATCAGCTCGTTTAGCGAACCCCTTGCAGCGAGAACTTTAGAAGTAAACAATAGTGATTGAAATGATGCATTGTCCTGGGGTATATTCATGCGTACCGAGCCAGAACCGTAGACTTCTTCGGTCTCCTGCCTCACAAAAACGCCTTTCCACGTAACGGCGGCAGTCCTGCCTGTAGTTCGCACAGCGCGTGTGCAATTTTCCTCGACAAGGTCATATGTGGCTCGTTATGATCAATCTATTGCATGGCGCCCTGCGGATCTTCGTGTCGTCATGGTCATCCTTCGACATATGCTCCTCATTTCGCCTTATTTTTCGCCGCCTCCGCCTCTCTCCTCGTCGCATCCTCCAAAAGCGCCGTATCGACCGCGCCCGATGGCAAATGTACGTATCGCACGACCGATCCGCGAATAAACATGTCTTTCGTCGAGCACTGCAATCTGTTAGTCCTGAGCTCATGCGCATTCCAACATCACCCTCTCCGACAGTCCCCCAAGTCTTTCCCAGCGAATCCACTGCGCTCGTCTCTTCCCATCCCCCTTCTCATCCTCCACAACGCGACCCCGAAAATGAAATCAACCTACCAAATGCGGCCACCTCATCTCATCCACCGCCTCGGCATTATCCAGCTTGATGTTGAGGTACTGGTCCACGCTCTTGAGGGTCCCGCGGATCTGCACTTCGTTCTTGAGCTCGACCGTGATTTCGTGCTCGACGAGCGTTTTGAAGAAACTACGCCATACAACAGCCGTTAGCGCTATTATTGTAGGAGGGAGCTGGAAAGACGGGTGCTAGGGTGAAGGGAGAGGGGGAAGAATGGAGAGATTGGTGAGGGTTTTTGATTGGGGACGGACCTGAAGAAGAGCATTGTGGGATATGTGGCGAGTAGCGATCGGGTTTATGAAGGGTAATGCGAGATTAGGTGTCGTGGTGCGCGGTGAGAATTGTATTGCTGCGGTGAAGGTGGACGTGTAAAGTGGTGATGGAAGCTCGAAG
>AJMS01009773.1:0-10463 GCA_000263175.2 Phaeosphaeriaceae sp. UM 1110
TCGGCTTCATAAATTGGGGCGCAGACCTGCATACCGCCCTGCCCTTGATCCAACAGTACAAGCCAGCGGCGGTATGGTTCTTCGCGCCTAAATCGCCTGCGTCGCTGAAGGAGTGGGCCGGGCAAGTTCGGGATCAGAGTCCCGGGACGAAGATCTGGGTGCAGATTGGGAGCGTGGCTGAGGCCAAGGGGGTGGTGGAGGGAGTGGGGCCAGATGTGTTGGTTGTGCAAGGGACAGATGCGGGGGGCCATGGGCTTGCTCGAGGCGCGAGCTTGATATCTCTCTTACCTGAGGTATCGGACATGTTATCGTCCACGTCCTCAACCACCCTGGAGAACGAGAGCAAGAAAGACAAGCCAATCCTCATCGGCGCGGGAGGAATATCTGATTCTCGAGGCGCAGCAGCTGCTCTCATCCTTGGCGCGGGTGGAATATGCATGGGAACCCGCTTCCTCGCATCCCACGAGGCGAATATTGCAAAGGGGTATCAGAACGAAGTCCTGCGCGTCGTCGATGGCGGACAATCGACGGTCAGGACTAAAGTGTACGATAATCTCAGAGGAACAACGGGGTGGGCGGAGACACATAACGGGAGGGGGATCATTAATAGGAGCTATACGGACGCTGTGGGGGGGATGGATGAGGAGGAGAATAAGAGATTGTATCAGGAGGAGATGGGCAAGGGGGATGCTGGGTGGGGAGAGGAGGCGAGGATGACGGCGTATGCGGGGAGTGCGGTGGGATTGGTTAGGGAAGTGAAGGGCGCGGGGGAGATTGTTAGGGAGGTTAGGGAGGGGACTGTTAGATTACTGGGTGGGGCGAAGGGGTTGCTGTGATGGATTAAAAGGGATGGTGGGTGAGAGATAGAAGGAGGTAAAGAATTGAATTGAATCATGGAATTACCCAGCACATCAACCATGTGACCAGACGCGATGCTACGCTCAAATCTCACATGCCCAACTCCCAACACCTCAAAAGCGTAAATCGATCAAGCATGTCCATTCCTCCTCTTCGCCTCCTCAAGCGCCATTCTCATCCGCCGTTCCTTCTCCCCCTCCGCCCCTTTCTTCCCCACCAAATGCTCAATCTCCCCTTCGTCCTGCTCAATCACCTCAACCTTCCTCTCAAACTCTTCCCTAAATTTCCTTTCTCCCCTCTCTTTCTCTTCCTCCAATTTTTCCGTTCCCTTCCCCTCGAACTTCGCCTGCGCGATCTCCGCGTCCAGGACTGCGGCGTTGTGCCGAGTTTCGAGCTCATTGAAGAGTTTGAGTAGGGCTTTGGATGAGGACTTCAAATGTTTGAGAGTTTCTCTTGCGCGATGGAGTAAGTCTGCGTCCGCAGTACTATCATCGAGATCCCGCATAGCAGCAATGATGCCCTCAATTTCCCCCTGATCAATCCCGACAGCCTGCACAATAACCTCCTCCGCGACCCCGACCAAATCGCCCACGCGTCCCGCCTTATCCCTCAAACTCTTGATATAGCTCTGCTTCTCCGCGTTCTCAAAATGCTTCTCGACTGTCTTCATCTTGCTGATATTCCCCGCTGCATAGAGTGGTTGGATCTCAGTCTTTTTGTACCGCTTATCTCGCTCCGCTACAGCGGCGACAACGCGCTCTTGTCGATTCAATATAGCACTGTGCACGTCTCGTAGCAACTCGAGACTATACTGCGTGCTCAGCGCTTCGGGCTCGAGACTTTGTGTCCCAGATACAGAGGTGTGGAGGAATGATTCGGCCTCGACGTATACGTCCATGAGGGCTTTGATCTCGCCTTGCAAGACATCGTACACGGGATCGAAGACGGCTTCGACATAGGATGCATATTCGTCGCGGTCTTCTTTAGCTTTGAGAGCGTTTTCTTTTTGCTTGAATTCTTCTTCGAGTTCGTTGAGGTCGGCGTAGGAGATTTCTTCGTTGTTGAAGGCGTCGTCGTTTGCTTCTTCGTTTTCTTCTTGGCGTTTGCGCCGAGCGAGGTCGTTCTTCTTGCGTGTTGTTGCTGCAGCTGTCTCCCATTTCTTGGTTAGGTCTTCCATATTGTCAGTGCTCTTTTCGAGCTGCGACAATTTGGTTCTTGCTTCCCCAATTATGCGGTTTGGCTTAGCAGCCGCAATCTGAGCAGGTAGCAGATCTGCCAACCTTTCAACGGGATCCTTCTTTGCAGGCGCGGCGGTAGGCACAGGCCGCTTTGAGGCGAAAGCGAGCGGAGCTGGGACCGAAGCATCAGATGCCGCACTGTCCCTGCTGGTAGGCCTGCTATTTCCGGTTGGTGGGCTCGGTTCATGGGCCCCGAAGAAGATCTCGTCGTGGTGTTTGCTTGTACCTGAAGACATAATTGGAACTGTAGCACTCGAAATGGTATTCCGATGAGCAGTCGACACGTGATCGCTCGAAGTCGAAGCTACCGCCGCTGGGGGCACATAAGCCTTGTATACAGGCTGTGCCTGCTCTTCTGGGGGTGACTGGACTGGAGTTTTGTTTGCATCGTCGTCAACGGAACTTGTTGGTGTCAGAATGGTAGTTGATGGCGCAGAAGTAGAAAACTGTTGTTGAGCCGGTACATTTGCTGTTGGCATTGTAGCTTGTCGAGTCATCATAGGCCGACCGCCAGGACTGTACTGGAAGTCTTCATCTTCTGGGGAATCAGGGTGGGGTGCTGGTAATTGGACATTCAAATCTGTCCTGCCCACAGGATTCGAGTCAACTGAACGGTTGAGCGCATGTGCTGGAGCAGGTTCCTCTGGTTTTGCTGCTTGCATTGGAGCCTCGGTGGGCTCGATGCCTCTGATACCGGCCTCGGCCTTCAAGAATGCCCTGAATGTCTTGATCTTGTTCTCCACCAATGGCTCGGTTGCCTCGGCACGCAGCATTTCTATGTATCGCTGCAACGATCCCGCATACCATGGATCGATGTCCGGTATAAGATCTCCTGGCATTGGAGTTACCTTGACAGGTTCTTTCGACTTCTCGGTCTCGAGTTCGCGCCTCAGATCTGCAATGAGAGAATCACGCTCCTCGATGTTGTGATCTCTTCCCTCAGCGTCTTCTTTCATCCGCTCGATCATCATATCTTTCTCTTTCAGGGCAGCTTCGGTGCTCGACTTTGCTTGTTCTGCAGCCCGCTCTAAGGCAGTAACTTGATCTTGCAGAAGCTTCTTGTCATTGACATTTTGAGTTGCCGCAGATGCGATGTCCACTTTGAGTTTATCGAGTTCTGCACGTAGATCCATGGTGTCCTTCTCTGATTTCATGCGGAAGCGCTCAAATGTCTCGTCCTTCTCCTTGAGCTCAGAGGCATGTTTCTCGGCAAACCCTTGGTTCCACATTTTTGATTCCTGTGTAGGGGTACGCGCCATACCGCCTTCATCCATGACAAAGCCTGTAGCCACTTGGGGTGGTTGACGCCCCTGCTGGCTTGGAGTTTGTTGTCGATCTTGACCATGATGCGACTGCGCTGCCCAGCCTTCATCGTCCATGACAAATTCTTGCTGAGGCGGTGGTTGCTGATACTGCGATGTCTTTTGACTCGGTGTCTGCTGCTTTGGACGCTGCCATGCGCCATCACTCAAGTCAAGCTGTTGTTGCGTCGAAGGTGGGCGAGAACCTTGGGTAGGTTTTGGCGAGATGCTCAGGGGCGCAGGTGCTACATCCTCCATGACAAAGGCCTGCTGTGTGGACTGTGACGACGGTCGTTCCGCAAGCTGAGCTACCACAGGAGGGGGCGTAGGCTGGTATGTATCTTTCCGCGCCCCAGACATGGATACT
This sequence comes from Phaeosphaeriaceae sp. UM 1110, assembly GCA_000263175.2. Classification (NCBI taxonomy): domain Eukaryota; kingdom Fungi; phylum Ascomycota; class Dothideomycetes; order Pleosporales; family Phaeosphaeriaceae; species Phaeosphaeriaceae sp. UM 1110. The sequence goes on from AJMS01009773.1 coordinate 3,765, forward strand.
GCTGATTGTATGGCCGGACTAGGCCAGCCCTGGGTTGAGGGAGGAGATGGTCCACTGGGCAGCTCTGGCTGCTTAGCTGGGATTTCTACACTGTCAAGTTGAGCGGGTCGGGGCTTTTTCGCAAAGATCTCCTCATCGTCAATCTCGCCATCTCCACCGAAATGTTCCCAATCTGATGGTCCGCCCATTCCCAGAGCACTGAACTTAGACTTGTCATCTCGCGGAGGAGGTGGCGTTGGAAGCTTCGGGGGTGCGGGCCTGGGTGAGCTTGTCCTGTTGGCTTCACGCTGAGCTTGCAAAGTGGCAGCAATCGAGCTGACTGAGCCATTGCGTCCTCCGAGTCCGGTTGGTTGACCTGCGTTAAAACTCATGCTTTGTCGGTTATGGATCGGTGAAACAAGCTGTTCTTGTGTGCCTGGCTGATTGAAGAAATTAGATGACGCAGTGTCTGTCCGTGCGAGAGGTTTCGGTGCTTGTATATCTTGACCTGTCATCTGTTGATGTTGAGAGTCAGATATTGAGCTCTGTGAGACTTGATTTTGGTGATGGCTGGGCTGCCATTGAGGCTGCTGTCCCGCGACATTCTGTTCATGTTGAGCATGAGCAGTGCCTGCTGGTGCTTGTGCGCCCATATTCCATTGGTTGTAAGGCTTCGCAACATTAGACGCTCCATAAAGCTGCTGTGACTCATCTCGCCGTGGCCCGGGACCCTCCCATTGATCGTGGGGTTTTGAAACATTGGAAGCCATCGTGGGGGGCCCTGGGGGGAATTGAGGTTGAAGCGAGTAGTCTCCTGTGGGTCGGGCTTGCTCGTATTGTGGAGCGACGTTATAGGGTGGATGCTGTGCCAGATGATGTTGATGAGGTTGAGCTGGTTGTTCAAACGTCTGACCATATGCCTGTTGTTGGGGCGGAAACTGAGGCTGTTGCTGCGAAACCTCGCCATGTGGATGCTGATTATCGAGCGGGGGCGGCGGACCTGGCGGCTGTTGAGGATGTGCTGAACCTGAAGGCTGAGTATATTGCACCGGATGTGGAGGGGGAACAGGAGGCTGGGGTTGTTGCACTCCTTGATATCCTTGGGCATAGAAACTGGGATCTACAACGGGTTTGGTATATTTGAACTTCTTCTGTCCACCCTGCAGTGGAGCATGCTGGGCCTGTTGCCAAGCGGGGACATCTGGAGGAGGTGGAACATATACACCTGGCATGGGATTTGTGTTTGATGGCATATACGCCTGCACGCCTTGACCTGTCAGAGATGGTGGTATGTAGGCAGGCTGTTGCTCATTCGGGCTCATGACAGTGGAGGGCTGTGGTGGCTGAGTATTGTAAGTGGCGCCATATACAGAGCCCGGGCGCCCCCCTTGTGTAGGTGGAAAATACGAGCCTCCAGGAGTCGCTGATGGAGGTGGAGGCGCTGCAGTATTGTATGATTGTTGTTGGCTTTGAGTTCCGCCTTGTACGGGGTATCCCCCTTGCTGCTGTGGTGTATGACCAGCATTCTGCTGTGGCTGTTGAGGCCAAGCTTGATTCTGTTGCTGTTGAACAGCGCCAGCAAACCCATACGGCTTCGGGGGCGGCGGTGGGGGTTGATCATGCTGCTGTGGAGGATATGCAGCTTGCTGGCCTCCTGGCATGGCTCCATATGTTCCTGGATTGTATCCACCCGCTATTTGTTGTTGTGGTTGGTTCCATTGCTGGCCTTGACCTTGATTCGGCGCTTGCGGAGCCCACTGGCTCTGGTTTTGCGGAGGAGGTGGTTGTTGATATGCTACAGCTCGCATGTCAGATTGTACAGTTTCCGAGCTTGCGCATATGGGAGCGTACCTCCATATGCTGGCGGTGGTGGAGCTTGCTGCTGCTGCCCCGCCAAGCCTGTCACGCTGCCAGGTCTTGGAGGTTGACCATAATTCTGCATCTTGAGTCCCGTTATTCCCTCTCTTCCAAAGTATGCTCCTGGTGATCGCAATAGTGGTCTCTGCGAGGGGTTGGCTGTTGGCTCGGAATAGCGCGCGTACGCAGACCTCGTGGCGCTGGACGTAAGTAGGAATTAGGTATTAGTAGGACCTTGCACAAGCGAAGCACATGCACGTGAGGGCGCAGATTGGCACAAGCATGGCAAGCTAGAAGCAGTTGTATTGAGTGGTAGATACAGAAGACGGAAAGGAGACGCCGCAGCGCATCGTGTCGTGCCTGTTGCGAGGCTGAGAGGGCTGAAGCTCCCCAGGTGCGCGGGCTTGGTCTGGTCCCGCCGCCACATGCTGTGCATCTCGCTTGTCATTGCCACGTGCGTCCATGTCCAGACACATCGTTTTCAACATATCGTGTCGCTCTTGACAACCTTATGAAAGCTCAGGAATAATTCGAGTGGTTCTTTCACGATCCAAGACATGGTTCTTGAATGTCACCAACGCTATTACCGACACGAAGGAAGCGAGCAAATGCCTCAAGACCGGAGCTTGCTCTAGGTCTTCATCGTACAAAGTTACCGTCCAGAGAAGGCTTTAGAATATTATAACAGGATAACGTACTCTCTGATATCGTAGCCTGAGTAACCACAAAACGTTGCTGAACGATATAGATCGGCTCAATTTGACTCAAGAAATCCAGGCACCCCCATCGTAAGAGGGCCTACTAAAAAGCAAGCTTCTGCACCATCTCATTGGCTCACTTCTTACTTTGTCTCTGCTTCTTGATCTGCTCAAACACATAGCTCACATCCTTCGCAATAGCCTGAAGCGTCTCCTTCTTCTTCGTGCTCCACGGCGCAGCTTTCGAGATCCCTTTCGCATCACTCTTCGTCGCCATATCCCAACGATGTGCATTTTCAGTCGAGCCACGAGGAGCTTGTCTCAACCGCTCAAGAGACACGTATACTCCTTCCGTAAGACTCTTGCCTTGGAGTTTCTTTTGACGCTCATCAGTGACCTGAGCACCGTCCTGGCTTTTGAACTCATACTTCTGGGACTTTGGCTTGATGTGGCTGCGTTGAGTTACACTTGCTATGTCTTTGAACGAGTCAAATGCGACAGGTAGTTGGAGGGTGTGGGATTGGCGAAGTGGACCTCCTTCATCTCCAGAGGGTGCATCGTAGATAGAATGTGCAGTAATGCAGAGAACATGGAAAACACGGTTCTGGAGCATGTTCATGCCTAGAGCTTTTGGCATTTCGTGGAACATTTGGTAAACTTTGCATATTAGCTTGACAGGATGCTCTGTTCTATAAATCATAAAGCTTCACTTACAAGACATCTGAACACCGTCGATCTTCCACTCGGGCTTGATTTCTGCAATAGCCTTCTGCAGATCCTGTTCATCCCAGCGAATAAGCTCGTTCGCATCAAACACACTTGGATCATAGTGTCCTTCCTTGCGACAGTGATCCCGAGCCAGCAGCGTGTCGAGCTCCGCGTAACTAACATGCTTCTCTTGGTGATCCGATCGCCTTGCCAGCCAAGAAGAGCTGTCCGTACCATTTACTCGTTGCTCGACACGGATGGGAATACTTATGTCTGATGATTCAGAGGGGTTATTAGACACCGATCGCATGGTGATGCTGAGCTGTATTTTGTCTTCAGGATAATGACCATGAAGCGTCCAAGCATCGCCCTCGAGCTCAAATTGATACGCCTCAGTGAGTACAGCATTGAGAAACTCCGCAAGCGTGCGGACATGACCTGTTCTGCCATTTGCGAGCTCCTCATGTCCTGGTAGCTCATGGAGACATAGGGGGTGAATGTCGAGGTATTGGTGATGTATGTTTGGTTTAGACGGCCCACAGTACTTGCAGGTGCTCGTATCCGTGGACTGGGCTCCTGCCATAACGGCGGAGCTTTCAGCGGAACCCAGCGGAATGCTTGGTATGTGCTGGTTGAGGATCAGGTTGGCGGCCAATGCAAGGCTGACAGCTCAGCGGTCTAGACCACACATAAGCAATGCATCTTAAGCTTGAGTTCATCTTGGCACTTTACCAGAGGGCTGGGTGATGTTGACGCTAGCTGATGCAAATGTTGCTTACCGAGATGTGGCAGCTCACGCGAACGACGATCCGTGGGTGGTGGAGTTGGACGGTCTAGACTAAGATAGCTGTGGTGAGAATAACTCAATATATGGTTGCAGCACTATCGGTGTGGCAGACAAGAACGTGTGATGGCAAAATGGCGCTGCGACACGACGTTGACACCGATGATTCATGAAGTTGCTAACTGAGATAGACGTGAGGAGCGACGTTCTGTCATTGGTCAGCGCCCTGCCCTTGTAACGACTGAAGGTCGTCCTGTCTGGGTCAACTCCCAACGTCCAAAGAATGGTCGCTTGAGCAATTCCACCTGGAAACCGAGGGTTGCATCTTTCGCGGACGATTACCCGCAAAGATAGTGATCGATGCTCAGCACTCAAAGCCAAGGCACGAATCGCAGCGGCCCGTGAGACTGCATCTGCAGGGCGAGGTTGAAGTTCTAGACCCCTTCATGCATGAGGTTTGTGCTATGTCGGACGGCATTCTCGAAGTCCCTGTGGCTGTTCAAGCGGGCCCAGGTATACAGGAGGCGCTGATGGCGCAGGATAGGGATCGTCAGGTACACGCTTGCAATAGCCGAAGGCCCAAGACTGAATCCACAGGCTGAGCGGGTTTGGTGTCAGGCCAGTCCAGGCTTCAACGATCAAAGGAACCCCCTTTGCTTACCGCACTACACCTTATCACGAGTTCGTTGAGTTCACGTCGCCATTTGATGTTGTGGCTATGTAGCTTGTCAATCAGGATGGATCAGATTACAGTTCTCCTCTTGGATGGGGAAAATCGTCTCGACGTCCCAAAAAGTCCAATGATTGCGTCTCCTGAAGGTGGGCTGAACAGGCTCGTAGAGCGACAAGGCGGTGTAGCCAGAATCTCAATTGATACCTCACGCTACCCATCCATGACATTGATGTTACAACCAGAACGAATTGTGGGTGCAGCTGATGCAACGCTATGCAACCCCGGACCGCACTTTGTCTTCGCGGAGCACTGCTTATGCGGCGAGTGCCACTGACATGCAGTTCCACGAATACCATGAAAGGTTGGTGCGGAAAATTAAGCAGGCGGTGGTCAAGACCAATGATTTGCATGTCGAGTCTAATGCTAAAGTGAAATATGCCATGCTACACAACTCGCATGTCAGCAACGATCATCATCCCAGATCTTCTATGTCGAGTCAGAATCTCGAAAAAAAGTTACTCCAGCCTCGCCAATTCGGCGACCTGAAACATCTCGCAGATCGCTGCGATACTCCACCATTCTCATAGAAGCAGTTCGAAGCAAAAGAAGCACACGAGATGCATTATCTGTACTTTCCATGTATACGGGAAAACAATGGGGTATATTGCTGCGTAACTAAAATGTGGCCGATAAAGTAGTGGCCGACAGTAGATATTGTTGTGGTCAGCTACTGTCTTTTTTAGAAGAGAAGGGCCATCCCAAAATCGAGCAAAGTTCAAAGTCGAACGCTGTGGCTCGCCTGTGTATGCTGTTGAAATGCTAGGGTCCAGACCAGCCTACATTAGTCTCAGACCTGGCAGGCAAGCTGAAACCGCCATGGCATACTGCAATGACCATACAATTTAGAATACCAAGCATGCAAGACACTGGTGGCCGACAAGTGTGGCATGCTTGATGAATCCTTGTAGATTGGCGAGAAGTGCTGGGAACCGAAAGCTGATAACGTCCAGACCACCGAAAAGGAGTCCAGTGAGCTTTTGGTGAGAGTGTTGTATGCCTCTGGACCTTTGCCAGTGACCTGTTGACAGAGGTTCTTAGTAGAGTCGTTGGCCTCCTCCTGTGGCAACTCCATCCACATAAAGCTGGGAGGCGGAGCAAGAAGGCTGCCGATTGGTTACAAAAACGTGACAGCGATCACGGGGTAGAATCAGTCGGCGCGTGAGCCATAAGAGGCGTTTAGGAATCCTCTGAGGAGAATCTAGTTGCCCATCTTTGCTACGCTGATGCTGAATGGTTATCTGATTTGGCGATAATGTGGATGATTTGTGTTCGCGCGATCCAGTGAAAATATTGAAGGAAAGATGCGTGTAACCTGATCGGTAGATCAGGGCGAGCCTTCAATGTCCATCGTTTCGTCGTCTGCAATTTTTGCGACCAACTCTCCAGCTCGTACCAATGCGGCAAGGGGGCCTTGAGTGCGGTAATCAGGTGGAATTGGCGGAGCTTGTCCAGCCGCCACAGGGTGTGATGGTCGATCTAGAGGCGAAGGCGATGGCCCGATCGTCGGAACTGGCTGCGGAAGAATGCGCATTGTTTTGTCCAGGGGTACCATCGCCTCAGGAAAGCCTGGAGTGGAGGCATTGTAGCCGCTCCCGCTATGACCACTTTCGGAAGACCACGTAGTGTCTTCGTGGGAGAGGATAGGAAGTCTGGATGATGAATCATGCATAGTTCGCCTCGAGGGTGCGTCTAACGGATTTTGATATCGTGATACTGGGGTTAAGGGGTTGGGTGCTGTGGCAGAAGTCTGGAGAGGCGGATAAGCGTACAATGGCTGCAATGGCATCTGTGCGTCTGGCAACGCCCTGGAGTCTCGCGAGGAATGATGGATCGCTGAGTCGAACATGGCAGACCTTGGCGATGCGGATATTGGTGAGTAATGGTCGGCGGTTCGCATGGAGTTCAAAGTAGAAGGTGTCTGAGATATAGGAGATGTGGGC
>AJMS01009772.1:0-10457 GCA_000263175.2 Phaeosphaeriaceae sp. UM 1110
ATCAACGACACGAAGTCCATCAATGCCACGGACCTTGAAGTTGCTGTCAAGAACAGCATTAATGTCGTTGTCGGCACCAATGGGGGCAGTGCACGACGCATGATGTCCCCAAGCCTCGTACTTGGCAAACTCCTTCCATTGAGCATCAGTCTGAACTCCTTTGCCAGGCCAAACCTCTTTGAACTTTCCATCAAGAGGGATGAGGCTTTCGAAAGCCTTGCGGCCATACTTCATTCCCTCAACGAGCGCGTCAAGGTCCTCGTCACCACCAACGTCGAAGTTGCGCTTGCGAATCTCAGGCACATCTTGGGGATTAGCGCTGCGCAGAGTGACGGTACCAGCAGTGTTGCGCGCCTCAGCCTTAAGTGTGAGCCAGGTCCAGTGGTTCGAGCCATTGGTGGCGTTCTGGAAGAAGCTGGGGTAGTAGCCGTTGAAGTACGCGGGCCATCCAGCAACGAAGAGATCCGCGTTACCATTGGCAGAATTCTTGGCCTTCTTGGTGATGGCTAGAGCGACACCATTGGTAGCGTATACACCCTTGCCAATGCCAAGAGGCAGATTCTCCCAGCGCTCGAGACAAGGGTCGTGGTCGCCTTCGAGGAATGTACAGCCATTGAGCAGGGAGAGCTTGCTTGGTGCTTCGCCAATGACGGGGACTTCATAGCGGTCTTGGAGGTTCTTGCCAACGCCAGGGAGCTCTTTGATGACGCTAATGCCGAACTGTTCGAGCTCGTTCTTGGGTCCGACACCAGAGAGCTTAAGAATCTGAGGAGTATTGAAAGCACCAGCTGAGAGGATGACTTCGCGGGTGGCCTTGACTGAGCCTGGAGTACCTTTGCCAATGGCGGCACCAGATTGGCGTCGGGGGTCCGCGCCGTAGAGTGATTGTCCAGTCAAGAAGTTGACACCAGTTGCTCGCGGCTTGGCTGTGTTGTTGGCAAAGCTCACGGTAGTGACGAGAGTGTTAAGCTGAATGTCAAGATGGTACTTGCGGCTACCATCTGCTGCTTTGGCATTCATCACCTGGTGGAGAAAGTCGACTGGACCAGCGCGCTTGTACTCTGGTACCTTCATAGCGAGTGGCACTTGCCACATGCTGTCAAATGTTAGTGTATTTCCAACATGAGGACTGGACAGACACACACCCTTCTTGTGCATCGCGAATTGAGGAGGGGTTATTGATGTCCCGCAGTAGCGTCTGTGCAAGGCCACCGACAGTAGTTAGAAGTCCTCCAAGGAGAGTCTTTCCCATCGCGGTAGCCGCAGCCAAAACTAGGGAGATGACTTTAAGATCTTGAACGATCAGAGTCAGATCGGTCAGAGACGTCTCGAGCCAGCCATTGAAACCGTGGCCTGCAACGCTATTGGGAAGGTAGCGAGATTTCTCCAGACGCTGGTAGTACTTGCGCATGTTGCTCGGCGCAAATGAGGCATCGCCAGTGATCTGCTGGATCCTCTCCCAATCACTTTCGTAAGGATAAACTGTGATGAGTGCTGCGAAGGGACGGGTGCGAAGTTAGTGACAATTCAAACAAAGAATCTGATACTTATGTAGATGTCGTAAACATACCTAAGAAACTGTTAGCATAGTTTAAGAATTGAGGTTCGAGGTACGAAGCATGTGCGCTGGCTTCACGGGGCTTGACTGATTGTGACAGCCGTCTTTTTTGAGCCAGCTCGACCACTTCTCACCTGAAAACTCGTACCATTGTGCGCAGTGCAACCTCCCAGGCTTCCAACTCTTGGGTAGAGGATGCCTAGAGGTTTCGCCCCCTGTGGTGGGTTTGGCCCGGTGTATCGACTCCCGTCAGACAGCTCGTAGGTCAGCTTGGTGTCCTTCTTCATCTCTTCCTCATCGTCGAAGTGTTTGACAAAGAAATCCCATCTCATTGGCTCATACTCAGCCGCGACAGAGTGAAGAGCGGGAACATTGTATTCTGTCGTGTTCGTCTGATCATCGCCAGCTTCGAGCAGGAGTACTCTGTAGCCAGCAATAGCTAGACGAGCGGCAAGTGGTGAGCCCCCGGCACCGGATCCGACGATGACATATTCGTAGTCTTCGAGCGCGATAGAAGAGGTGTTGTCAACGGCGCGCTTCACATTCTCTCCGCGAAAGGGTGTATGATTGGCTCCATTACTGTTGTCACAATCAGCACATGCTTGTTCCTTAGGCTTCCGCCAAGATTAATGCGGATATTATAGGTGCGTACATGATGCGAGCGGCAGCGAAAGTGTTGAGCAAAGAAAACAGGGAAAGGGCTTTAAGAACGAGCATTGTTGCGGTATTAATTGTATAAGTTGAAAAGAATGGATTAAGTGAGTGTTTGAATGAGTTACAATACTGCAGACACCTCTGGAATGGCAGAAACGGTGCAGAATGAGTGCTCACAAGGCTCTAAAACCGAAGACGACAATGAGTCTTGTACAGGCATTACAATGGAGTGCGGGACCAGTGATTGAGATCATCTGGCGCATGCTCGATCGGTCAAGGACACGGGCCCTCCTTGTAGAGATGGTGACCCCTGGTTTCAGGGCGATATCCCTGCTCATCAAATCAGAATCGAGCAGGTCTGCCGCCACGTTGGGAGAGTCCAGAACAGGACTAGTCAAGTTAGTTTGGTGCTGGTATTTTCATTAGCAGTTCGCCGTCAAGATAGTTCAGGACGAGGCATCAGCCTCGCACTCAAGTGGGGCACGGTGGCACTATCGAAGTCGTGGCACAGTATTTAGTCTGCGGTCCGCGGGTATAGTTCAGCACAGCACACACTTCCAAGTCCATCTATAGCTGTCAGATGTGCCAAGCGAAAGTATGTACAAGTCATTGATGCATGGTCATTGCGAAGGTTGCTCATTTGTGTCTGATCTTGGCCCGAAGAAGAAGCTGTGCTAAGGTGCCACGCTGCGACCTCCCCGAAGGAATAAATTAACACGGGCCGAAGGCAAGCCCACATGCACCAACCCGGTCACAAGTGGAGTAAGCAACGCTGGCCTCACTTACCACACAGCAAGTCTTCGCGAGCGCTCATGGCCGTATCATAAACTTAGTGAATAATGTTTTTATGCCAATTATTTGTGCGATGAAAAGCCAACAAGTCACGACAAGTCGATAGTTCAATTTTATGAAAGATCAGGCTCGATATTGACAAGACTTCAAGTCGGGATTCAAATCTAGGCTGCTGCAAACTCCTCGACTGCAATTCAAATTTGCACACGTGCTGTTTTAAAAGCCCATGCGACCAAGCTACCTTGACATACCAATTCGAGTAGACGTGGAATCAGTCACGTTAGCAATCTTACTTCGCTGACGCATGCGCAGTGGTTGCCTCCCTTCCTACAAACTGCATGTTCTGACCCATGCGGGAAAGTTACATGGGTTGCTGGTGCCAGAGGCGTCAGTTTTCGCAAATTGGCACTGATTGAAAATGTATCGTCGCACGCCACGCTACTACGTGGAAAGATCAGACGAATCTCTTCCAGTGAATGAGAATCTTTAGGTGCCAAGATACTGTGAGGAAGCTGATCACTTTGCGTCGTCACAGGACATGCCAGCCGGCGGTACGTGGAGTCCATGCGTACATGAACGTGCCTCTTGCCCATCAACACCCATGTTGCGAAGAGCACTTTGTGTTTCAGCGTCGTTGAGCACGGTTCATTCGCACAACGGGCATTCGAATTCACTTCCATCGTGACCGTGCACAGAGATGCCGGCACAGCGCCGAAGTTGCGGTGATTCCTCCACGACCCCACCCGTCAAAATCGGAAGATTCCATCTTGCTGGGATCCCGGGGACTGTCTCATGTCACGGGTGGGCCTTGGTACAGGGAAGCCAACATGAACGCACTCGGGCATACTCGAATCCACAGTGTCGTTGCGTTTGGTCTCAAAGTGTCTCTCTCCTGCCATCGCTGTTCATCAATTACTTAATAACACGCATGGCTATTTGGTGTCCTTGCCAAATTTTTCTTCGTGGTTGAATCGCTCAGTGTTTGATACAATCACAATATGCGATCAGGTACCCTGCTGCTCTTGTTGGCGAGCTGCTTTGCGTCAGTCCAAGCACAAGATGCACTTCTTGCTTTGTCAGAACACATGCCAAAGTGCTCGGTACGTTACAAGCTCAATTTCGCTTCCACACTTTAACACTTACAATCTGGCGCAGTTGGCTTGTTTCGTGGAAGAGTTGCCCAAGTCCACCTGCGCAACGGACCTTACCCCAGCATGCTTGTGTAAAAACCAGGCCCTTAACGCTGCTGTAGCTCTCTGCTCCGCCCCAGCTTGCACTGTGTACGAGCTTCTTCGTAAGTTCCTCGTTCCCGTAGACTATTCTTTGAATTGCGTTAGCTGATGACATTATAGAGACAAAAAACGTGACTAGCAATGCTTGCGGCATACCTGTTCGTCAGAAGGGCGAAGACTTCGTCTATGTCGCTATCGCAGGAGCAGTATTGGCAGTCGTGGCTTTTATGCTGAGAATGTCTGCCAGCCTAGGCAAAAGAGGACGACAAGTTTCCTGGGACGATGCAACAATGGCCTTGGTTGTCGCACTCGCCATTCCTCCTACTGTATTTGCTCCAATTTGTAAGGTCAATTGTCCAATGAAATATGCAAGCATACTGATGATTCACTAGTGGTTCAAAACGGGCTCGGTCGAGACATTTGGACATTGACACCACATCAGATCACCAACGTCCTCAAATACTACTTTCTGGGCGAGATATTCTATGTTGTGGCCTTGGGAATATCCAAGATCTCGATTCTCTTCTTTTACCTCCGCGTTTTTCCATCGAAAGGATTCCGGACACTCACATTTACGGTCATGGGACTCTCGATCGCGTATACCATCGCGTTCTTCTTCGCCACCACCTTCCAATGTCTACCTATCAGTCTTGCTTGGACACAATGGGATGGCTTGCACGCAGGTGGATGCAACGACATTCACCTTCAGGGTTGGATTGCTGCAGCTATCAACATTGTTCTGGACGCGATTGTCATGATCCTTCCGCTAAAGCATCTGGCAAACCTGAACATGAGCTTGAAGAAGAAGCTAATGGTCATGGCCATGTTTTCAGTTGGCATCTTCGTCATTGTGGTCTCTGCTATCCGCCTGTATTCTCTCATCCACTTCGCCAACACCCAAAACATCACGTGGAACTACGTGGAGGCGGGAATGTGGAGCTTGATCGAAATCGATGTCTCCATCGTTTGCGGATGTATGCCAGCTCTACGGATGCTTATAGCAAAGGCATGGCCCAAATTCAAGACCACCGTCACCTCTGGCAAGCACACGTCGACAAAGGCATCGAAATTTGGCGGCAACACCGACTCCACCGCCAGAAGTGCCGATCATTTAACCAAATTGTCCGTCAAACCCAAGGTACAAGACGAAGGCGACTTTGTACCACTGGTAGATATCGATAGTCACAGTGCTCGGACAGGCTCCGCCAAGCAGGAGCAGTGATGATTTGAATGCATCAATCCAGGCTCCGAGACCTTTCCTATGTAGTTAGCTCTGTCTCAACAAACATAGAGGACAGGTACCCGTAAAACAGATTCTTGATAATATGAAGCACAGCACGCAGATGCTAGAGCAATCTCAGTCTCACAACGTCCACTCGAGAACTACACAATGGATAAGCACTATGCTTGCTGCAAATCAGAATGTTTCACCTTCAGGAACAAGAATTCTGATCTATTCAAAGTTTCAGTTGACATATCACCATGCCATTGAAGAGCGCATCGCGTATGTGTCGGTTGTCAGAATTCTTTCATGTGTGCATATTGGCTTGTTCTATCCCAATTCCCTTGACTAGCGCGTGTATTCCATAGCAAAAAAAGAAAATATGACTGAAGTAGTGTTGTCTATGAACCGCTGTGTAGTCACCTAAATGTCAATCGCAAGAATCAAATGCAAAGATAATGACCTGTAGGATTACTGGCTGGGTCACTGCGAGATCAGATGGTGGGCTTACGATGCATGGTCAATATCCACCTCGGCGATACTTCGCGCTGCGCCAGAGGCATCTTTCGTACATCGGCTTTATGGACAGTAAGGCGAGCACATTCACCGACCCGAAACGTGGCACTCACCATTGAGAAAAGTCGATCCCACCTGCCAAGGGTATACTCAAGCGTGGTGCGCTCACACCCCTCCAGCGTTTGCACATTCGTAATTACTGTACCAAAGAATCCCAATCAGGACCTCGGACGCATCTCGGCCCCAAGGCCGCAACGGTGGCCCACTTATTGGTGGACTTCCCCAGCGCGCGGTGACCACAAGGACGGGAGCCAGTCGTTGTTCATCTTAAGGAACCTGCCGACCTAACGGCGTCGGAAAGGATTGTGTTTCAAACCGTTGTAAATGCCGATCTCTCCTCCTTCAAATCGCCTAGACTTTTCCACCTACGAGTGAGTATCCCCGTCTAAGTACCGGTACGTGCAACGCTTCGCTGAATGGCCATTTTCTCATGAGCCAGCTCCATGATTCAAGGAACCATGGATTTTTTAAACAAACCTCGGAGGTTCTGCCAAAGAAAACTCAACATCCACGAAGGGTCTTTCTGCAAATTCGATTGAACCCACAGATATCACGTGGATACCCGGTAGGCGTGACGAGTACCATAATTTCCCCGAGACCAGCCCCAACATCCTATCGCCCAGTGCGTTGGAGGCCTTGCATCGAAGCACTGTTCTCGGGACCAACAAGCTCAACGATCGACCTGCGCGCTGAGAGCGGCTGTATCTTGCTACGAGTCATGCGTCACCGCCTCAGATTACCATGCTGTCGGAACGCTTCCCGTCTGTCAAGACAACCCACGCCTGTCACGACCCACTTTTTGAATCGTGGTCATGGTCAGAGACGCTAAAATCCTTCCCTGTTCACGCACGGCTGTGCTCTGGGCCTGTTGTTCGACACGCTGAACGTGAGCATTGAGCAATCTTGTTTCCAAGGTTGCATGGCAAGATTGTCTCCGGATACGGGTTTCCTGGTTCCAATTATTCGAATGATGATTGGCGTGTATGATTACCACTTCCGCAGCAAACTACTAACTATTTCGCCGAGGACACATCCATAATTCTTTGCAAAGGGATGGACGGATTTTCACAGAGGCTCAGGGTCTGAGTGATAGTCGCCACATAATGGTTGCCAACGTTCAGATTGTTGCTGTCAAGTCCTTCCTTCCACAACTTCAGTCACTCGTTTACCTTTCGCTTCGTAGTCACACTGTGGCTTGATTGAGATCAAGACCTTTGCATAATCTGATTCACGTTCGCTACGATGAGACTGTCCTCCTGGTCCCTCGCTCTGTCGTTGGCCGCTGGAAGTGTCGATGCTTTCCCGGCGCATGTTATAGACCGAGCTGCTACCACGAATACCGACGGTTTGCAGGATGCACTTGAAGCAATCGAACGTCTCGCTGGTAGCCTCGCCATAGACCCCAGAAAGCCTGTTGACATCTCTGGCAAGCACGCCTTCAAGTCACCTAGCCGAACAGACCAGAGAGGACCATGCCCTGGCTTGAATGCGCTGGCTAATCATGGGTACATCTCTCGTACTGGCGTTACCAGCTTTGTGGAAGTCTCGACAGCTATCAGTCAAGGTAAGTGATCAAGCACCTAGCCTGTGTGATTGATGCTGATATTCTGAAATGAAGTGATGGGTATGGGCCCCGAGCTTGCTCTTATCCTAGGTCTCATGGGCACCGTCTGGACGGGCAATCCTGTCTCGTTGAATCCAGGCTTCTCCATCGGTGGTCCGCCTGATTCCAGTCTGGGCAATCTCTTAGGAAATATTGGTGGTCTTCTCGGTATGTTTTGCCTGCCTCAAGACATCTCTTTCCTACAACAAGACTGAAGGAATCACAGGAAAGCCTCGGGGTCTTCGAGGCGCCCACAATTGGCTCGAATCCGATGCTTCGCTTACACGGAACGATTTCTACCCCACCGACAATGCTTCGACGATGAACATGACCTTGTTCCGAGACATCTATGACCGGGCTGACGAGAATGGCGTCATCACCATGGACTTGTTGGCTGCTCAAGCCGCTCGTCGATGGGAGTCGAGCGTGGCCGAGAACCCCGATTTCTACTACGGTCCCGTAACTGGAATGGTCAGCCGTAATGCAGGATATTTTTTTCTTGGGCGACTGCTTTCCAACCATAGCGCAGAGCATCCTGAGGGTCAGCTCACTCAGGACGTATTCAGAAAATTCTTCGCTGTCTACGAAAATGACAAAGGCGATCTGGAGTATCGTGAAGGTCACGAGACTATTCCGGAGAACTGGTATCGCAGAATGGTGCCTTACGGGCTGGTTGAGCTGAACCTTGACATTGTGGGCTGGATCTTGAAGCAGCCGGTGCTTGGCAGGTACGGATATGTCCTTTGATCTCACAACCACGTGGAACATGCTGACAAAATTTTGTAGTATCGGTGGCAATATCGGCAAAGTCAACAGCTTCACCGGCCTCGACCTCAACAACATTAGCGGCGGGGTGCTGAACATCCCTTTTCTTCTTAAGGACAACAACCTCATGTGCTTCGTCCTTGAACTGCTGAAGACTTTCATACCCAATTCGCTTTCGTCGATTCTGGTCACCCTTCAAGGTCCCGTGGATCTGCTCGCTGATACCCTCACTGCGCCCATGATTAGCCTGGCATGTCCTGCTTGGCAAGATCTGACGGAGGGCGGCGAGCCACTTTGGGATGGAATCCAACGTAAATACCCAGGTGCTCGCAAAGCGAAATCAAGCTTGTAAAAATCTCTTTCTTAGATACTAGACACAAAGACCACACTTGTACGGCCATGCTTCTGCTCGAGGCACAATCACCCTCACATCTTAATTTTAATTTTTCTCACTTTTACCAATTTTTATTACAAATTCTCACCATTCTTCCTTCCGACAGCAGTCCTGTGCCTGCACTGATGTTAGTGAAGGTAACTACTACGGCTGCATACCTATATAAATATCAATCAAATGCAATTGGCAAGGATAAAATCGAAATTATGCAGCCACGGCGGCAAATACTTCTACTGTTCGATTTCTTGCTAATAGTGATATCGCTAGAACGAATGCTCCAGAAGCCAATACAACAACAATGAGCCTGGCAGTATCGCTGGAGATGAACTCTAATATCACAATTGGCGTGGCCAATATCGTCGTTATTAGCACGCTCATGAAGGCTCTACTTACACTAGTCAAAGCTGAGCCGAAAATAAAGATATTTTCATCGACGGTGAAAGTTTGCCGATGGCGGAAGGTAAGAATACGGAAAGCCTAGTGAATGATAAGCTTTCAGTCACTACAGCGTAGAGATTGATATCTTGCAAGCTTACACCGCTCGTGTAGCTAAACTAGGCAATCAATTAGGAAGCCTTCCTCTCTGTCGATGATCGAGTCGTCGAGCCCTGCGAGGCTAAAAAGATCTCTATCGTGCTCAAGATACAATCCCTCACTTGGCACGACACAGGGATTTCCTTCGAGCAAATGACGCAAACTTTGAATGTTGCGTTTGCGTGCGTTCGGCGTGTAGAGCCAGCGTTGGTTCTGCTCAAGCAGGGAGTCTTGTTCTGTATGTCAATGCGACCCATCCTATACCAGTCTTGATCAGTCTGCTCACCGTATGAAGCTGCTGAATGTCAATTTGATGACCGTTCTGTCACGCCGTTGCGTAAAGATGCCACACCAAGATCCGTTGGCACCCTTCAGTATCTTGCACGGGGGACGCACTCCATGCCCGGAGGTTTGATGAGTAACCATTCCTCGGATGTTGATAGATCATCAGCACATGGTTTCATGTGGGAGATATTGACTCTGGGAAGAGATTCAGAATTTGAGGACTGGATGTCAGAGGAGGTTCCGCTCCCTTTCAATCGTTATACTGCGGTCTTCTCGGGTGCGTACAGAGCTGAACGATGCATTACGATCTTGAAGATACTCCAGAAGCGGAATCCAAAAATTTTGGCCTGGAACTAAGCAGGGCTTTACCTCGTTGGATTGTGTGCTTGCTTTCGCTAATCCAGCGCCCGAGGTCGTGAGGCACATGGTAATCAGCAACTCGTCTATCGATTCGAGGATCGTTTACGAAGCATTGATGGGCCAATATCGGTATACGAGATCGGAGCGCGATGTAAAAGCAAAATATATTGAGATTATTCTGGGAAGCGTGGCAGAGAAACCTGCCAAGGACTTGGTCAACGTTCCTTTGAGCAACCCTCCCCTTGGTCAAGTTCTAGTTCCATTGGACTGTGCCACGCTTCGTGGTCTTACGAAAAGCACGCAGATACTGATTCGCAGAAGCCAGGTGGCGAGACTCCGCTGGACTTTGTAAGAGAGCTCGTGCATGGTGATGTGAGCAAAAGAAGTACCAAATTTTCGGACACTAGATCGTGGCCAGAAGTTGCGCATGGTAAATGGCTTTCCGAACTGTCACGATGCAATTGACTTAGACAAAAAAAAAA
>AJMS01009771.1:0-10456 GCA_000263175.2 Phaeosphaeriaceae sp. UM 1110
GCAGCGCGCGCAGTCACGTGGCGAGCCATGTCTATTCTCGAACGCCTGCAATCCTCTCCTGACGAGATAAGCTGGAACTCAGCCCTCGAAGCCTCGGTTGGAGCGAAAGTGTTTTGTAGTGAGTTGGTTGTTGGGGTGGTGGAGAGCTGCATGGGCGTTGTGGGTATGCAGGCGTATGGGAGTGATATGCCGTTTAGCAAGATCCTGCAGGATGCGGCGTGTTTGCCGCTGTTTGATGGCGGAAATGTGGGGGTCAGGAGGAGGCAGTTGGAGGAGATATTGAGGAGTGATGAGTACGAGCCGTGGGCTGCAGACTATGCTTAAAGAGCGAGGGCACCCAAGTGTCATAGTCAATCACGATGATTCGACGCAAGCATGTGTGCGCTGATCTCAAGACCTCTATGGTATCTTTGGCCCCGATTCTGCATCGACTCAGGGATTCCTTCCCGAGCTCGAAGGCCCAGTCACATCAACCTCACTCCACCTGTTTTCCACAGTTGAATGCTCTGCGACTAGTCTATTTCCTTGCTCCTGCGCATCGCTCTCCTGCATGAAGAACTTCATGATCTCAGCGTGTCTTTTACAGTCACCTAGCCCACCAAAGGAGTCCGCATACTCCTCTCCTGTCCGCTCCTTATGCATGCTTCAATACGTCTTACAAGCCTTGTCCATCGCTGCGTCCTCTTTCATACCTTTCTTCACCTGCTCCCGTGGCCGCAATCACTTCAGGGGCATCCTCCTCTTGCGCCACAATCACCTTGTCCAGGTTCCATGTCTCTGCTCGGAAACGGAATTCAAGGTAGTAAGACATGTCGGTCAAGTATGTCAATTCGCGCAAATCTTCGCTGGACCACCCATCCTTGAATTGCTCGCCGGTAGCTGAGTTCCACTCTGGGGTATTGTTCCACCATTCCATCCTTGACCTTTGTTGATTTCGTCAATCTTTTCAAGTATGTTGCAGTCTTTCTGCATGGTGGGATCGGTAGATAGTTCAGCGCATGCAATTTAGTGTGGATTTAGGAAGGTTGGCTGTTTGCATATGTCCTTGATCTAGAAGTGCTTGAAGACTTCTAGACCTTTGCACATTCTGTGTACACGCTTTATCAAATCAATAACCTTCTGCTCGGTACCAGCGATGTGTGCCATGTTTGTGGCAGTGTTGGTGAGAGGTATCTTTGCTGCCTCTGGCGCAGCATCGTCGTCCGAGCCGGCCATGACGTGGGGTGGAAGGTGATTGTCGGGTCTCAAGTGAGCGCGTTCGAGTGGTAGACGATAATTAGATAGGTCATAGGAGAGAGCACGTGATACTCGCTCCACTCTCAAGCGGTGAATGTGTCGGATTTGAATATCAGGCACATGCGATCCTTCAGCGCCGGAATCTATGCTTGCCTATGTATCGTGAAAGTCTTTCGCCTGCTTGAAGCCGTACCCAAGGCTGCACTTAATTTGGCCGATGTCTTCATGACCCCCCAATCCAGCTCTCAATGCGCTTGAAACAGTCCCCCGCTCTTCGCACCGTGCATCAACCGCAGCCTCACGACTCCATGTCATCTTCATTGAAGCTTTCCATGCCATCTCCCTAGTTCAGTGCCCTTGCTTCCCTCCTCGCCTTCTGCTCTTCCAACTCCTTGTCCGACTTGGCAGACGAGGATAACAACTCTCCAACCCACTCCGCCATTGCCTCACCAAGTGCCATCATTTTCTTTCTTCCATCAGCCTTGATCGCTTCTTCCTCTTCGTCCGTCTTGACTACACTCGTATACGCAGCGATAGAATTAATTGAGCCGCTCTTTCTTTTGGCACCGTGCTTGTTGATATCGCCTACAAGGTGAAATGTTGCATGTGGTCAGGGTGAAAGACACGCCGGAAGAGGTTCGAAACTGTTCTCGCAAAACGGCATCGCTTTGAAGGTCAATAAACTCGAAGCAGAAGTGTGATTGCATGATCAGACGCTGAGAGAGATCATATATACAAAAAATTGGAATGACATCTTTGGTGGTGCAAATTACTTATTTGAGGTTCCCAGTCTGGAGATACTCTCTGAACCCTGGACAGCAATTCTTCCTCAGACAGTGTTATACATCTAATTCACGTGTCGAGACGTTTGTCTCATGGTCCTCAGTGCCTGATCAGTTCAGTGCATACTTTCCAGGCCCGCCGCCCTCGCCGGTCTTTTTTTCTTCTCCCGAATGAGCATGTTGATCTTATCAGCTGTAGCTGCCGCCGCGAGCGCAGCTTTCTGCTTGATATCCCCTTTCGTCCCTGCCTCTGCGGCTGTCCTCCTAGCTACTTTCTCGGGAAGCTCGTCCTCCAACCGTGTAATAGCTTTGTCGAGCTTCAGAGCTAAGCTATCGAATTCGTGGAAAAAAGGGAGCTGGATAAGGACCGAGATGACTTGCAAGTCGTTGCTAGAAGCTAGCATGTCGAGAGGATCATCGGGTTTGGGGACCGAGGCAAATGCAATATCCCATTGGTCGTTTATGATCTGTTGTCTGGTGGTCTCGTCTGCGCTGAGGTAGCAGGTCTGAACTAACTCAGGCACACTGTTCTTGAGCGCGATGTATGTTGTCTGATACACACGGAAAGCAGTCTTAGCCTCGTGTAACTCCTTGGCGAGGATGTCGCGGATGTGACCGCGAATTTTCATCTTCCTCGTAGTAAGGACAGCCAGCCGACTCTGACTAGTGAGCATATCATCGTAAGGAGCCGAGGTGTTGTTCAGTCGTTCGAGTCGATCCATAGCATTCTCAATGGCTCGAATCGCAACATTGCATGCCAGAGCCGACGACGCAATGCACTGGACGACCCAGTCATCCTGGAAACGGCAGCGAGTAGTCAGATTCCAGGATCGTGTATTCTTGAACCATTCAAGCACCTCTGTGATGTCACCAACTTTATCGGGTTTCACACAAGCACTCTTAAACACGAGGTCAGCTGTAGCCTTGCTTGTCGCATCAATGTTCTCACATAGGCTGGGTACTCGCGAATTTCTTGCATCCTCCTCCGCTCGAAGGCTTTCAGCTCTTGGAACAATTCGTACAGAAGCGCGACCATGTCCGTACACTTTGCTTGTACAGTAGTGGTCTCGTTGGCGACCGCTTTTGTCGCTTTTTGAGCGGTGTCGCTGTGCAGGTCAGTCATGGTTGGTGTTTCTCCAGTCCCAGTTGAGGTCGTGCGACGGGTGTTCAAGTGCTGAGGGTTTCTGTAAGTGAGAGAGCGATTTCGTAGTAAGCGGTGCTAACCAGGCACGTGATAGTGGCTCCACTCCCGGCGAGTGCTGCGACTTGTAAACGAAGTGAGAGCTTGTCGCGCCAGCATCTTATGTGCTCTCATTTCCCAGCAGCAGATATCAAGTCAATGCACATTCAGAGCTTCATGTTCCTGATGGTGTAAGACCTTAGATATATATTGGGTGGCGCTCATAAGGTCAAGGTGAAGGGCACACCAGCGAAACCTAGCTCGGAACAAGGTCTGCAAGGTAAATTACCTATAGCGTGTAGATAAATTCCGGATTCTCCTTGTCTGTCAAATCCAGCCACCTGAACATACAATTAGTACAGACCCACAACATTATAATTGTCCAACTTACTCCTGGTTCTCCAACTTCACATACTCCGGCGCCGCCCTGATCTGAGCTTTCTTATTATTCTGCGACACGCAGTAGAAGTGGATGAAGGCCAGAATGCCAAGACACACACCCCAACATACGATGATCGTGATCTCAGCTGGGACATACCGCGGTGCGTCTTTTGGACGGAATGTTTGGGGACCTAAATCACCACATGAGTACTGGAACAGTGCGTAGGGAAGGATATCCGTGCTTACCGATGATATTGCCCACACAATACCCAATGAGATACATCGCAGCCACCGTCGTCTTCTTCGTGTATCCCGCCACATTACTCGCGATCAAACTCAGGAGCGCCACGAACGGCGTCGGGCTCGCCTGTGTCAGATAATATCCCGCCAGACGTCCAGAGTTATTGCTCAATGGCAATGCCACGATGAGGATCATGCCAAGAATCGCAGTGCACAATCCGATCATAGAAATAAGGATGCGGTAGCCGTACTTATCGCCTGCCCAACCACAAGCAATAAGGAAGACGACTTCGACAGCGCCCCCTGGAGTGCCATAGAGGAGGGATTCCTCAGCTGTGTAGCCGAAAGAGACGATGAGCTGAGAGAAGAAGTTCGAGATGCCACCTGCAACACACCCAAAACATTAGCAATGTCCCAATCTTCAAGCCACGGAACATGTAGAGAAGACAGAATGCTACGCACCATTAGGTATATCCGCAATCAACGCATAAAAGAAGAACGCCCAACTTAATGGATCAAGCAACGCCTCCTTCAACTGATACCACTTGAAGTGCTTATTCCCCACTCCCTGACCATTCACTCTGATTCGCTCAATAGCCAAAATCCGATCTTCTTTGCTCAGCCAGCGGCAGTTCATTTGGTTGTCCGGCACGATCCAGAGGAAGAGAATGCCGAGACAGGATGTTAGCAGACCGGTGGCGAGGAAGACGATTTTCCAGGGCTCGATGATTGTGCCGGTTTTGCGGGAGCCGACCGCGATGCCGTAGGCGAGGAGGCCGCCGAAGATCTAGGATGTGTCAGTCAATTCATATGCTGTTTTCAATTCAGGTCGGCGAGTGGATAATACTAACTTGTGCGAATCCATTGAAACTGAACCAGATCCCTGTGCGTGCGCCTTGCTCTTTCTTCGTGTACCATTGCGAAGTGAAGAGAGCGAAGCCAGGTGTTACTGCTGATTCGAAGACACCGAGGAAGAAGCGGATGGCGATTGCGCCGGCGAAATTCTCGACCGCTGCGAAGCAGGAGAGGACGAGACCCCACATGATGATGTTGAAGGCAGCTGGCGTTGATTAGCATACGTCACGGAATTTATCGATCAAAATAAGTGTCTTACAGTACTTCCCAAGCGGCAATATTTGCAACAATCGAGAGGTGGGATACTCCCAAGCGATATAACCAAAATAGAACATCGAGCCCAGCCACTGATATTGATCTCCTTGCAGGTTGATACCAGACTTGAGCTTGTTGTCGGATGGCGGCAATTTCAAACCCATGACGCTTGCGTAGCTCAGTGTCGTTTTGTCGAGATAGTTCAATCCATACACTATACACATAATCTGTTCTCGTCAGTGCCAACTCAATGATTCCGGATCGTAAAGGAAGCACAGCATACCGGCATCAAATGCCAATCAATCTTCCTCAACAACGCCCTACTCTTCTCCTCCGTCAGCTCAACAACCTGCCCCTCCACGCCCTCAAACGCCTTCATCGCCGCATCCGCATCATGGGAATGCTTCGCCAACTTCTCATTGATCGTCTTCTTGATTCCAGAGGGTGGCGTCGAATCGCTGATGACCGTATCTTTCTCCACATCCGCTGGTAATCTCTGATGTTCGCCTGCTGTCGCCATCTTCCACAACGTACTGGAATAAGCAATCAATGTACTCCCAGAAACTATATGCGATTGAAGCAGCAGTGTCTTAAATACTCCCTATCAATCACAACAGGCATATATCGGCATCTCCCTCCCGCAATTATCACACCATGAATGATACCGTTGCACGCGCCGTTGACGTCTATGATAAGCCCTCCCTGTCTGCCCGCCTGCAGGGCGGGGTATTCCAGTGGTGATCCGCGGCGTCACACGAGATAGGCACTGAGCTGCATGTCAACTGCCTAAACAGGAAGCTCGCAGTCGACCGGCGGGGTGCCACATGCTTCTTGTTGGCTGCTAAGCATCGCGTTAGCGATGGCTTGAGTCTGTCGACGATAGAGTGCGCATCTGCAGGGTGAAATTCGGCGTATGGCAAGTCCGGGGTTTATTGGTGGGCAAGTTTCAGTTTGACAGTGACATCACATTTGGGTTATGCGCTGGTTTCGCTTAGTGCCACGTTTGACGGTTTAAGCATAAAATAAGCGTAAAGTGACAGGATACGAAGCACGAGGGATTATCGAGATGTGGTTGCAGAGTAGATGAACAGATATAATATTGTGATGAAAGACATGTACACATCGTGATAACATTTCCCGAGGACCCGGATACGTGTCGCTCAAACGCCGTAAAACTCCTTGCAACCCGCAGCTGTGCTGCACACCTTTCCCTAGCCGTAGAGTGTCCCGTGAACGCCGCCTGCATGCTGTCGTAAATGCTAGAATAATGCCGCCCACCCTAAGTATGTTCGAGAAAGGATTCGAGGTTTGAATGTACTGCTCATGAACGAACGAAAACGCTGTTGAGTTTGTTGAGTGCACTGCTGTCCGCCGCGGTGCTGTTCTTAGCGAGTCGCTCAGGCGCCAGATCGCGTGGGAACCTCGAGGCTGTGTTTGGGCTGCGGCTGCCAGAGCGGCTTGTGCTCTGGTTCTCCTTATCTGCGGCGTCACCGTTGAGAAGAGAACCCAGAGTTGGCAGTGGTCTTGAAGCAGCTGCTGCTGCACCTGTTGACTCGCTGCTTGTAGATTGTGACTTCTCCGACGGCTCAGGGGTGGGGAGAGGGTTGGTGGCCGGGGGTGCCGAAACCGCAGCACCGTTGATCGCAGGCAGTTGAGGGCCTTGCTCAGGCACACTTGCCGCTGGAGGTGGAGGTGGTCCCTGGGCAGGGTGGTGTTGCGCTTGCTCCGCTGTTGATGGTGCGCGCGCTGGAGGTGTCGCAAGGAATTGCTGAGCCGCGGCATGAGCAGCATAGGCAGGATGATGCGCAAGCATTGGATGACCCGGCGGCGCATGTGGGTTGGCCATCTGTGGTGGTGGGCGATCAAAAACATGGCCTTGTGGGTGGTAAGGTGGTTGCGCGTAGATGATTCCGCCGTAGAAGTAAGGATGTTGTGCGTAGTATGCATGTAGCGGAGGAGTGCCGTTTGGTGGCGTGGGAGGGTACATTGGCACCGCATACATTGGTGCGACTGGGCCAGGGCGAGCGTATGGCGAGGTTGGTGGCATGCTGTGGGCGGCGGCATTGTATGGCGAGCCTGGCATGGGACCGCGAGTCACAGCTGGCACACTCTGCGTCTCGTTCACCGTAGACTCAGGGTACATGTTCTTTGGTGGGCGGATGTGTCGTAGTTGGGCATCGTTGGTCGGTTGAGGCAGGTTGTTTGAGTTTGAGCGAGAGTAGTAGCTGATGAGGTGGAGGTGCTGTCCGCTTGATGTGGTGATACTGAAGGACTGCTTCATGAGACCATCTGGCTTGTACCGGTAGCCATCCGGTCCCTCACCGTCTGAGTCGCCGGTCGCTGAGCCCTCTGGTGACTTTCCACTGGCGCGCTTTGCAGCGGGTGTGGGAACTGAGCTGCCGCCTCGCTTGCCTTCCATCTCACGATAGGTGAGAAAGCTGCCCGACACACGGCTGGCGCTCCATGATTTTCCGTCGGTCCACCGCCTCATACCAGCTTCCCTCTCATCCCAAACGAAGACAGAGCCCGACTTGATCTGCTGGCGCTCTTTTTCTGAGAGGCGACGCTGCACCCGTGGTAATATGCCGATCCGGCACGCCTCGAACAAGATGATCGCATCGTTGGGCGTGCGGACGTGGCCGTGGTAGGTTTCCATTGCGACGATGTGTGGCGGTGTAAGCGATTACAAGAATGGTCGAGGATACGACAGCCGTGTTATGCCTTCATGGGCACTGTGGAGTGAGGTTAGTGGAGGTGTCCAGCTTGGAAGGAGCGCATGGCAGAGTCGGCAGGTGCGATGATGCATTGGTGGGGACGACAACCACTAGTATGGCGGCATGGGAAGGGTAGTGCTCAGAAAAACATGGGTAGTAAAAAGCACACACCTCGGCGATCGGCTCGTATACAAGGGCAGCCTGGCAGTGAAACAAAATGTTCGAGTGAGGCACCGCTGGTCGGAATATTCAATGTCCCGGTGGTGGGGATGGGCGGAATGCTGTTGTAAGCTGGTTGGAAAGGCAAAAGGTTGCGAAAGGCATCAGCGGTAGCCCGTCCTCATGTACTTCCCACCTGCAGCGTGAGCGGAGCCTGCCATCCTGGAATGTCTTTGGTCCTCTCGGCGCTGGGGTCTTGATCGCCGCCCAGACCTGGAGTGGCGTTTGATAGCGAGATACCACCAGACCCACAAGCAGCCGAAGCTTTATTTGGACGCCGTTGGCTGCCGGTTGGGGGCTGTCCACGCACCCCAGGGGAGTTTACGTGTGCAGCATCGCCCTGCACTGCCTATAGTTTGCACCTCCATCTCAAAAGAGGCAGCAATAGCAGTTGGTCGACACTCTTCGCTCCCCAGTCTGCCAACACACCGCACCTCTCCAAACAATGGCGCCCAGTCCGCCGCGCCCTCTGCGGCATTGGCCTCGATCATCTCCTCAGCCAAGCTTTCTACTTTAAATGGCACTAATCAACCTAAACCCGAATGCTATCAATGACAAGCCTTCGATCATCTTGGCGCATCCACTTCGATCCTTGTCTTGACACCTTCCAAGGCTCCACGGCATACGCTCGTCAGTCCGTCAATCCGTCTTGTGACTCTTGGCTGCCGCTTTTCTGTGGCCCAGCTGTCATGCCAGCCGTGAGGATCATTTCACCAAGCCAGGCCAAGGCGTCCCAACCCTCGTGCTGGTGCGGCCTGAGCAGGATTGTGGCATGCCATGGCATTGCTTGGCTGCCAGGCGCCCTGAGGCCCCAGAACCGCCCCATGTTTCTATCCCGACTGTGTCTCTGGGCGTGCTTGGGAGACGGATAAGTGAGCTGGGCGTCAAAGAGAGGCCACAGCTCACAAAGGGGCTATCTGCCAACGGCGATCAGGGCCATGCAAAATATTGGTGCAATGCAGCACCCGTGTGCACGGACAATATCGAGCAAACGTCGACACAAGAGAGTGCGGTGTATGCTGTTGCATCCGTTTCTCTACCGTCTCGGTCGCACATTGCCTGGAAAGGTGTCCGCTCGGCTCCACACTAACGTAATCATCCACCTGCTATCTCTCAGCCATTCGCTAAAAAGCTCGGCCAGGAGTATCGATTAAGCTTGGTGTCTCCGTTTAAGCTTACTCTGTACCACGGGATCCGATTTACCCACGCTGACGGTACAACAAGGCCGATGCAGTACCGCTTGCGGAGAAGTGGCGCGCCGCAGCTTTTACCTCTTCTCTCCAAGTTGTCTGCCTTTGGAAGTATTTTTCCTGCTTTGCGTCAGCCACGGCAGGGTGGGATTGCCTGAAGGCTGAGCTCCTTCCATGAGCAAAGTGGACGGGTCTGCCGTTCGTCCCGGAGCACTGGGCAGCCAGTCATCTCCTAACGTGCGGATGCTCGTTACAAGATGCCCAAGGCAGTATGGCAGTGGCGCCACTTTTCCTCCCAATTGCAAGCTGTCGCGGAGCTCTAGTCCTGGCGTCTCAGCTGCCGTGAGCGAAATGCGTGCTGGCAAGACAAAGGGCCCGATTTGCTCCATTGGCGCAGGTCACACCTAAGCCTGCCAAGCCGAGATGTTTCGAAGACCAGCCAAGACTCACAGCAACGGTTACTCGGAAGCGTGCAATCACAGGGGGATTCGGTGAGGAGCCGCGTCAGCGAATATGACACGGCCACCGTGCGATCTCTGGGCCCTTTTGTTTCGCCGTTGCCGACTATCCTGAGTCCTTGGGACAAACGGCACAGCAACGTGTTACGAAATCGCGACAAGCAATAGCTGCATGTTACGGACTCATCACGACATGGACTGATTCTCGGCGCATTTGCAGGAAGATACGAGTCTTGCAGCGCCGTCAGTGGGCAACAATCAGCCGGTTCGCTTACACCTGTACGGTGTCGATAAGGTTGGAGCAAGTTAAGCATAATTTCTGTCCCGCTGCCTGCTGCTCACCCCGGAGTGGCCGCTGCGCCGAATCCAGACCAGTTCCAGGACAGCCACGCGAGCGCCTGATCAGCACACAACACGCGCAAATCCAGCGCCCTCGCCAATCGCAATTCTAGAGGCCAAAGGTAAAAAACAAAATGGCAATCTGGCATCATCGTAAATCGCGGTCTCGACATCCACCAGCCGAGCAGCATGGCAGCCAAGCGCCCACCAACAGGTTTCCTCGCAGCGCCACCGGAGTCTCGCACCGCTGGCGTTGCCTTCCTTTTCCCGTACTGTGCACTCGTCCGAGGTTTGGGCGCCTACCAAGGGAGCGATTAAGGTAGGCCAAGCACTGGCGCTGGTCCTCATAGCGCACCAACTTTTCCCTCTTCACCCTAAGCCCAGACTCCTGGAGGATTTCGCTCAATGACTGGCGTAACAGCGTGTCGTGAATTTAACCATTTATGCCGTTGTCTACGAGCCATCTGCATCTGCTCTAGGCACCAACCGACACCCGGGTTTGCAACGCAGACTGCGCAAATTAAGTTGATTGCGTTGGGGCGTCTCGCTACCGGGGTTGGTGCTGCGTTACGAAGGCCAAGCTTTCTTTCGCAATATCGGTAATTTG
>AJMS01009770.1:0-10448 GCA_000263175.2 Phaeosphaeriaceae sp. UM 1110
TCACACGCGCCCTCTTCCTCGTACTCCCCGGCACCACACTCGGCCCACTACTCCTCGGCGCATCCTCGCTACCAGCCGCTCCCCCACCACCACCACCACCACGTTTCTTCTCCTGCTGATCCAGTACCAACTGCAGGACATCGTACGAAAACTGCGGGAACTCGAGACACATTGCCCTAAACTCCGGCTCTGCGTCGTGGCGGAGACTGTAGCTCCTACTCGCCCAGAAGGCCGCGACGGGTTTCCTGATGGTCGCATCTTCAGGATTGGATTCTCTATACACGTATCGTGCATATGCGAGCTCGCCCTTGGCGGTTGAGGCAGTGCGGTGGATTTTGGAGTGGGCGAGGGATTTGAGGTCGGGGAGGGCGAGACGGTCTGCGAGTGTGTAGATGCGTGCGTGGACGAGGAGGCCGAGACCTAGGTCGTCGGGGGCGGGGAGGCGGGGGTCTTTTTCGAGGGGCGCGTCGCGGGATGAAGAGGTCTTTTTGGGAAAGTATTCGGAGGTGTAGAGGTATTCGATTACGGAGCCCATGGCGTCGGGGTCGGCGTCGGTGAAGGTGATTTTGCGGGGCTGGAAGTAGTGCATTAGTATGGATGTGTATGGGGGTAGTGAAGGGGAGGGGTTTATAAGACTCACACCACCTGGGGCGAATTCAGCGGCTTGCTTTGCGAATTCAGGACACTTGACTAGAACGGCTTCGTGTGCGGAGAAGGTCGTTTGCTCTTCACCACTTCCAACCACGACCTCGATGATGGGACTCTTCATGAGACTATTCGCTCCATTAGCTCTAAACCACCTAACAAGACTTCCTGCAACCGTTGTGTAATCACTTACTCTGCGAAGAGCACCAGCTTGGGCGTCTCAGGCTCCATGTCAGTCAATCCCGTCTCCTCACCCGCGCCCGCTGCGCTGTCGCCCATGTCTACATCGTCGACAGGCGTCTCCTCGACCGGAGTCTGCTGCTCAGCGTCCGCCATGACTATCCTGTGTGGAGGGTGTGATGTGGTTGCGCGGCGCAAGCGAATGAGTGTCGAAGCTCCAGGTAAGCTCCGAGGTAGCTACTAGCTAGCTGGCTATCACAGCAACAGAGATGGTAGCGCACAACAATTGTTCGAAAAAAGGTACAGAAGACTGATGCGACAAAGACAATTGGACGTGCGACGATAGCCTGGGCTGAAATCAGTCGCAATGGCGGGTGGAGGTGAGGCTGCGACATGGCTGGGTGGAGCTCCAGTTCACGAGCTCTGAGCTCCACATCCCTGTCGCGCCGGGCAGCCCAGCACGCTAGCGCAGGAACAGTCACATGATTCTACCTTCACAGTCATCAACGAGACCTCGGCCATCCATATCGAGAACATGCTTCGCTTGACCTATTTACAGCCAGCCCGTACTCCCTGCATATGTTTGTATATACTCGCGACCCACCATGCACATGTGTTCCACCAAACTGAAGAAATGCTAACCACCGACAACACCAATAAACATGATGCTTCACTTCCATCCACTCAGACCCGCCCATGGATCGTTCTGCCCACCTTGCTGGCTCTGTTGACCATGTGGTCTTTGCTGCTGCGCATATCCTCCTGGTCCACTTGGGTAATTCCCCTGTGAGAAGTGACTGTAATCCATATTCTGACTCGGTGGTGGTCCAGGCGGCGGTGGGGGTGGGACGTAGCCTTGTGGTAAGCTTGTTTGCTGTGAGCCACCCCACTGCTGCTGCTGCTGCTGCTGTTGTTGGTGTTGCTGAGGTGGCTGACCCCATGGTTGATGCTGTTGCTGCTGTTGAGGTGGAGGTGAGAAAAATTGTTGGTGAGCAGGAGGCGAGACCGGGTTATATTGCGAGTGTTGGGCCGGGTTGTAGGATGAAGTGCGCGCTGGTTGAGATTGT
The DNA here is from genome assembly GCA_000263175.2 of Phaeosphaeriaceae sp. UM 1110. NCBI lineage: Eukaryota > Fungi > Ascomycota > Dothideomycetes > Pleosporales > Phaeosphaeriaceae > Phaeosphaeriaceae sp. UM 1110. The sequence goes on from AJMS01009770.1 coordinate 1,893, forward strand.
TGCTGGCCTCCGAACGACTGATATGATTCGCGGCGTGGTGGCGGAGGCTGTTGATAACCATTATTCGATTGCGCCCCACCATATGACTGTTGCGGAGACATGTACGGCTGTTGGCCAGGAGCAGTCGTCATAGGGTAGCGGGGAGTGACGGGCGGTGATGCGGCTGGGTTGTACGAGGGATGAGCTCCGGGCGCACTAGACGAGGGGGGCATCTGATATCCTGGTGTCGAGGATAGAGGTGGCGGTATACTCTTCTTTCGACCTCCGGCCATTGAGACTGGCGATCCCGAATTGGACGGTTCCATTGACATGCGGTCCATGAGGTCCTTGAGACGTTGCTGTTCTTGGTCCGCTCCCTGCGACTTGCTTTGCTCGATCCGTGAAAGAAGTTGACCACCCTCCCCTCTCCTATTTTGGACAAAGGTCTCAACGTTCTTTTGCAGACTGGACACCGTTTCCTTCATCTCCGAGTAAAAGTTCTGAGCTCGTAGCAATCCCGCTTCCAGGTCGTTGAAGCTTTGATACACCCTTCGGTACTTGGTCATGACTGTATTCCGTTGTCGCGAGAACGATTCGTATTTGCTCTGTTCCGACCGCACGCGCTTATCCTTGAGTAGATCCGAATACGTTCGTGTCAACTCCTTGAGCAAGGAGGATTGCTTGTGGTTAGCTTGCAGAATGCGATTTTGATGGGGCCGGAACTTCTCGAGTTCTGCTTTGAAGAGCTGAGATTCCTGGTTTGCGATGGCCTTCTTGTTGAGAATGAGAACGTTTGAGATGTCATCAGAGTGGACCTAGTCAAGTCAGTACCTTGTCTTGCAAATCTTCCGAGTAAAGCATACTTTCTCCTTGAGATCTTTCAATATCTGCGTCCTCTCTTTCTTGACCAAGTTCAGCTTCCTTAACAGATCTTCAACCGCACCAATCTGATCGGCAACGGTCGGGCCCTCATCCATATCATCGTCGATGAGATTGCCTTCTGCTGGTCTTGGACTCTTGCCTTTTGACGCGCCGGCTTTGACCATTGCTCTCGAGTATAGCACATCCGCTTCGTCCGTCTCTCCAGCAGATCTCATCTCGTCGAAATCAGCTTCACATTGCCGCAGTGTGTTGTACAATTGGGCGTCGCTCGTGCTCGCTTCTTCAATGGCTCCTCGATAGTTCCGGATATCGCTTCGCAATGTGGCAGTGAGCCTCGAGCTAGGCTGCTGCGTCCATTCTGCACCGTACTTGGAGCGCATCTTTTCACATACGCTTTCTTCCATGTCCAGCTGCTTCATGCTCGCATCCAACATGGACTTTATCCCGGTCTTGTCGTTGTCAAGCTGCTCAAAGGCCGAGTTGAAAGGTTGGTGTCCTGCCAGATCTTCACACCACTTGCGGAAGTCGTTGTCTACCATCATGTCCTGGTCCATGCCGCCCCGTAGCACATTCAAGCTGTCCGGTAGCTTCAGGTAGTCCAGACTGGCTGCCATTTCGTCGTTGGCTACTTCTACTCTTTCGCTCTCGGCTCGGATCAGCTTGGCCTTCTCTTCGTCATACAGACTGGCTGACTCTGTCACAGCCAATGGCACAATCTTCTGGAAGATGTCTGGCCCGATGATCCTTTGGATGTCTTGTCCCTGGTAGAGCTCACTCACGGGTATCGCCTTCGCCGCAGGCATCTTCGCAATCGCCGTCAGCGAGGCTTCATTTGGAATGCCCTGGTGATAGATGTAGTCATTATCCTTGGACAATTCTGCCAGCTTTTCTTGCACGTTTGATACGTGCTTCTTGGCCATCTCTGCCAGTATCGAACCAGTATCCGAAGCCAGATTCGAGTTGGCAGGTGCCGATGAAGGGAAGCTATTCGCTGCTCGACTTGCATCTTTGGCGCTGGCTTCGGCGACTTGCAGTCTGCAGATGGCTACTCCATGAGAATTGGCGTCATCGTCCGCGAGCGCTTGGTAGTATTGTGCTAGAGAAGACATGTAGTGTGATTTGATCTGTGTTGCGTTAGTTGCGTATTATTGCCATGCTCAATTACCTACCTGAGAGACCAATAGCCAGACCTTTTCAAACACGGCATTCTGGACATTCTCCTGCGCACCCTCTACAGCCTGCGAGTACAGGACCGCGGCCTGGCTCGCAAGTTTTGCCAAGAGTCCAACCTTTTTGCCGTCGGCAATTTGCTTCTCGAGGAACACTTCTTGTGCCTGTGCGAGCATTATTGCTATCAGAGTCTTGACCGTTTCCCGACTCAGATCGGTCGACGGCGCGTGCAGGAAGTTCTCGTTGATATATGTAAACATACCAGCCGAGGCCTGGAACGAGTGGTACGACGTCTTGAGGCCGACATCTTCGTGACGGTTCTGGTGAGCGGCGTGACAGGAGAGGACGGCGGAGATGTTGAAGATGATCGAGGCCTTCTCGTATGCTAGCGAGTACTGTGATGTTGGCTTGTGTGTGAAGGCATCGAACCTGAAGAATGATTAAACCATGCTACTCTGTGCCTGCATGACATGTAGCGCATATGCCAGACGTACCATGTGAAGCTGATCTTGATGTGGTTCTCGTCCACTGGAAATCTCAGGTCTAATAGCTCCAGCTGGCCGTAGTATCTATACAGCAAGTCTCTCCCAGCTGCACTGTCCTTGCCCGCCCCGCGCATATCCTGCCGCAGCCTGTTCAAGGTGGCGCATTCTTCCGAGTAGCGCTCTGGGTCGTCGCCATATGTTGCGCGTATGTAGCCCTTGAGCGGAGCTATCCAATCGATCTCGTTGGTCTGCTTGAGGGGCACCGATATCATGGGCACCTGGGTCGTCATGTTGGCGGTTTGGCGGTCAGCAGCTGCTTGCGCCTGTGGTAGAGGTTGCCCGCGCACTCGGTGCTGCCTGGGGGTGTTTTCGTAGTGGAAATGGCTGCCTTTGGAATACGTAGCAATTTGGCGGTCACTCGGGGCTCGGTCGCGTCGACTGCATGGATAATGTACACGCAAGATGACGTTGGCAGCGCTGCGTTGTCGTCGGGCGCCTTCACCTCACCAGAGCATGTGCTGTGCGAAAAGCTGCATGAATTGCACGGGTTAGATCCGGACGGTACTCTGCGGGAAGACGATTGTTGCGGCACAGCAGAGACACGAGTGTTTAATACGTGTCTGGACTGCGGTGTGAAGTAGGGCGTAGGGCCTCGAGGTGTTGGAGTAGCAGCACTCGGAGGTGTCAGGTGGGGCACGAGTCCAACGGGCCACAGCGCGCAAGCTGCTGCGGGCCTGCAAGGCACATCATGCATAAGCACACCATTCACTGGCAAGCAGCCTGCAGGTGCCACTCAAGCCTCTGACGCTCCACCAGACCTAGCCCGCTATCGTGATGTGACTCTTCACGCGCTCGCATCGTTGCGAGCAAGCTGGGAAGTCGTCGTGGGTGATCCCAGCCAATGCGGCTCCATGCAACCAATCGATGCCCCCAAACACCGCGGCATGGCTTCGCCTAAGCGCTCAGTATATTGGTGCCCGCCCACGGCCAGTGCTAGTTCATACAAGCCATATAGCCAGCTTCACCCTACTTTTTCAGTGAGCAAGGACCGTCATCAGGCTTTGGCGAAGGAAAAGAAGGTTCAATTAGGGTATCCAAGATACAACATCAACACAGCCCAATCCTGAGTATTGCCATCACGGACTCGACAGACTCGCCAATCGTCGTCGCCTCGACGGCTTGTCGTTGTGTGGAAAGGCATCATACGCTTCGACTTCCCATCCCCTCATATCTTGGCGGACTGTCCTGGGCACGTTCAATCGTCCACTCTCCGGGCTCTCAATCTTGACCATCGTGCTCTTCGTTTGATGCCAGAAACACTTACCAGCGCTGTAACCTGTGTACTTTGGATGCAGTGGACAAAGTGGACTGTTTGCTAGATGCTCTGGAACAATCCATTCGAACTTTCTGCGCTCCTCCAGTTCCTTCAGCGCCTGTGGCGTGAGGGCTGTACCTTCTGGCGTCACGCGCTGTTGAACCCTGAACCATGTGTCCGGTGATAGATTTCGAGGCGCGGGTCGCGGTGTAGATATACGTGTCGCCTCCATGTATCCACCTGGCGTAGGAGGAGTCACTATGCCAGGCGTCTCGCAACCTGGATTGCAATCGACCGTAAATCCGCGAGGAGCATATTCGATTGCAGGTGGTCCCCTCGGACCATCCTCATCTGTATCGTTGTCCTCGTCTAGACCTGGCGGTTTGTAGCTCATGAGCAAAGCATCTGAGTCCCAGAGGCCACCGGGACTTGGTCGTGGTTTCACCCCTCTCATTCCAATCTCGTCATCAAATGCAAAATCTGCCAATTGCTTCCCAACTTTGGCATTGCTGTCGGGTGTTGACACTGTGGATACGCGGTGAGATGCAGAAATATGATCAGGTGCAACAACAGGGTCAGCGTCTGCTTTAGTATTTGCTGGCCTGGTCTGAGTCGGCGTGGATCCAGGTTGCTTGCCAATCCACCAAAATCGACCGGCAGTCGGCGAGGGTGACGCCTTTTGGACTTGGTAATCATGCTCAGCGATTCGGGCGGAGCGCTTGAAGGGATTGATCGAGAACTTTCGTCCATTCGATTGTTCCGCAGGAGTTTGCGGTGTGCCTTCACTCGACCGTGTTGTTGACCTCGGCCAGCGCCAGCGTCCCGCGCGTGCCGTCCTAGACGTCTCATATAGTCTTCCTAGCTCTGTCTTGGTGTGCATTGGAGGTTCTTGCGGAGACTTGATAACGTCTGGCGTCCAGCTTCCGTCTGGCGTGCTCACGAGTGCATCTTCACTGGCTCCTGTACGCGCACTGCTCCGATTGCCTTTACGTTTTGGGCGAGTCATTTGATAGCGATCTCGGACCTTCGTGGAGTGACGCTCGATTTTAGCAAATTGTGAGGTCTCTGTGGCATCCTTGCCAGGCAGCCTCACGCTATCTGGGTCGTGCGTTCGAGCATAGCTTGTGTAACTATCGAGAGCGGCCGGCCTAGGTTGAGAAGCATTCCATTTTCGATCCCTCTCGTGCATAATGCCTATCGACGATGTGCTCGGCCTTCGTGGTCGTTCCTGAACAATGCCGCTGAAAGTGACGGCATGCTGAAGATCATGAGCAGACAACCGACACTCCGGGAGCGGAAGAGATAAATCGAAAGCTGCTTTTCTACGATCCCGGAGGCTACGTGCTGCTTGCAAAGGCTTGCCCGTCGGTTTGTTGACAGAGGCGCCGCTGGAATCCCCCATAGAATTGGTGGCTCGTAGCTGCGTGCCATAAGCTCCATGGTCTTTCGGTATGGTATGTGACACGAAGGAAACCTTGCGAGCCTCTTTCGTGTCCTTGCTCGAGTGTGCCGAACTGACGCTCCCAAGCTTCTGCTCTCCTTGTGAGGCCTCTGCTCCAATGCTAACATCCGGTACAGACGCCATTGTTAGATCAGAAACATGCCTCACCAAACCTCGTGCAAAACAAGCTATGGATGACTTTCTGGCGCCACGACGTGAAGCTATCTCAGGTGTGGGATTTTGAAAGTCGTCATGCGTATTGGAAAGTTTCGAGTTGGCGCGATTGCGGTCGGCAACGCGCGCATTGTGTGCTGTATCAGCGTCATCGTTATTGGGTTGTCTCAACAGTTCTTCAAGGGTTGGCGGTGTTCCTTGGTCAGATTTCTCTGGCGGCAGTGGGTTACGGTCTTGTCGGCGTCGTCCGTCATGATCATCATAGGCAGGTTTCTGACCCCACGTGAAGCCATCTCTTCGACTGTCCTGACGAGTCATTGCGGTGTTATCTTCGTTGGCTTCTGGCGTCTTTTTGAAGTCGTCTGCATGTTCTTGGAGAGAAGTGTAATGCCTTGACGAGGCGGACCTCGAGGCGGCAGTCGTCAATTTGTCGTCGCCATGACCGTCGGATGCTAGGTTCACGTGATGGCCGACTGTGGTGAGGTTGGAGCGTGGAGCGATTTGGTAGTCATAAGCGAATATATGATGCGCCGGCATGGACGGACTAGAGATATGTAGAGCCCTATTCTGCTCTGGTAAGCATAGGTGCGTGGAGTTGCTATTCCAGCGAGGTGTTAGTGAGAGAAATATCAAGAGATTGCGCCGCGGTAATATCAGGTGTGGATTAAATATGAGACCGTCACGAGGTCGAGCTGGTATTAGCAAGTGAGTGCCACATTGGGAAAGATGTCAGTGAGAAAAAGTCAATGTTCAGATGAAAGTGCGAAGATGCGTGCGCACCTGCCGTTGTATAGACCCACAATCAAACAGCGTGACTCCGCAACACCTTGCAATGCTAACCTGTTCCAACCCAAACACCTGTCCCATGGCCCACCATGTACACCCAACATCCAATGCATGCTTCGTAAAACGTAAGAACAAATGATCATCTATCCGATCCACTAGTTGCCGCCACCACAGATGTGCCGTCGACGAATCGCGTACGGAAGATACGGTTAGCGTTTTGGAACATGCCATCCTTCAAACTGACAACGATGAATTGAGAACCCTTGAACCTTGTCTTGAAAAGTCGTCCAATGTTCTGCGTGTGTGATAAATCCAGCGCAGCATCTACCTCGTCCAGGATGTACATTGGCGCCGGCTTGAACTGCAGCAAGGCCATGATGAGCGAGAGTGCGATCAGTGAACTTTATACGTTAGCAAAGACCACCACCAACCGAGAGAGCTTCGAGTACATACCGTTGGCCACCACTCAACTCAGTCAGCGACTGCTTCCAGACCTTGCCCAACATAACCTTAACCTCAAGACCATCCGAGATTGTCTTGCCTTCAGGTGGGTCGAGCTTCGCAAAACTGCCTGGTAGGAGCTCGTTGAAGATCTGGCCGAAGTCGCGATTGACCGTTGTCCATGTCTTGTGCAACGCCTCCTTCTTGTACTCATCAAGCTTGACGATAGTTTCCTCAATCTTCGATTTGTCCTTGATGACTGTAGCCATATTCTTCTTGAGGTTGGCTTCCTTCTTCTCCACGCTGTCGATCATGGCCATGACTTTGGGATTGATCTTGTTCTTCTTTTGTTGGAAGTTCTCTTGAAGATTCTTACGTCGCTTTTTGCAGTCGCTCATGTTTGCACCTTGGAAATCGTACACTGAGCCGGGCCGCCCAAACAGCTCCGAGTCGCTAGCGATGAAGTCGTAATCCTTCTCAAGTGCTTTGACATGGCCTGCAGCCTCCTCCTGTTCTTTGTGAAATTTCTCAATCTCGTGCCCAAGCTTTTGTTGCTCAAGACCTCCCTCAGTGATGGAGGCATTCTTTGTCCGAATGGCATCCTCTAATTCCCGGAGTTCTACATCGAATCCAGTAAGCTTTGCTTGTTCGTCGTTCAACTTGGCCTGCGCCATGTCGTGGGCTTCCTTCACTCGCGTCTGCTCAGCCAGGGTCCCTTCAAGCTCTTCTTGCTGGGTCCGCAACGTGATCGTAGCCTCTTCAAGTTGCTCTTGAGCAGTAGCGAGATCGCTGCCACACTGCTCATATTCAACCGTAGCCTCCCTCATCTCGGACTGCAGAGGTTTGATCGATGCATTGTTCTTGCTCAATTGCTTCTTGAGCTTGTCAAGCGAAGACTGCAGTTCGGCCAGCTTACTGCCCTTATTATTGTTGAACTCGCTCATGTCACGTTCCACACGCTTGACGTCCTTGTTGGCTTCGTCCTGTCGAGTCTTGGCAGCTTTGACATCGTCCTTAAGCTGAGCTATGTTTTGCTTCATCTCTTCAATGGCTTGAATGATCTTTGAGCTGCTTGTTAGTATCAACACTCGGATTCTCATGATATGCAACTTACGGATGACGACGAGTTGCCGTTGATCTGCTCCTCAGTCAGCTTAATCTCGTGTGATTTGAGATCAAGTTCCTGCTTCGTCTTTCGCGATGCATCCAACTTCTTCTTCTCCTTAGCCATAGTCGCTTGCAGAGCGCTTAGCTGTGCCTCTTGTCGCTGCAATTCTGTCGTGATTTCGTTGAGTTTCTGTAGGGTCAGAAGGACACCACTCGACTGGGCGCGGCTACCACCGGACAATGTACCAGACGGATCGTAAGTATCGCCTTCAAGAGTGACGCTTCTCAGACGTACTGCGGGATCAAAGGTCACGCGCTTGGCGGTGTCTGGGTCCTCGCACACGAGCGTTGATCCGAAGACATATTCCATGGCAGCTGTAACCTCTTCGTCATAGCCCACGAGCGACAAGGCGAGGTTTACCTTGCCAGGTGCGATCTTCTGTGCAGCACCGAGTTTCTCAGCCGATGCACGGAATGCAGCAATCTTATCCAGCGGAATGACGGTAACACGTTTCTTGAGTCGACCGTGATTGACCAGCTGTTTGCCAGTCGCAGCCGTGTCAACAACGACATTGTAGAGCCGTCCTCCGGCGCAGATCTCCAAGGCGGTCCCTGCTCGAGTGTGTTGCTTGTCTAGGGTGAACAGCTGCGCAACGAGACCCTTCACACGCGAGCGATCGAAGTTCGGTGTCGGATTGTCATATTGAAAGTCGATGTTGGAAACGTTCCTCCGAAGCTCATCTGCCTGCTGCCGTAATTCACGTATCCTTGCTTGG
>AJMS01009769.1:0-10443 GCA_000263175.2 Phaeosphaeriaceae sp. UM 1110
AGGACAATTAGAGTCCACACTTAGATCATCAACTACAAAAAATATCAAACGCACCACCACACAAAACAAAGTTTCCATACCCACTGAAGTCTCCATTTGATCCTGCATCCCGAGTCCGGGAAGGACCCTGCATCCTCCCTGAACCGCAGAAAATGAAGTGCGCTAACCACGAACAAATCGGGTCACGAAATCATTCTGACTTTGGCTAGTCACGGGTATGCGACTAAAAATTGGTATGGTTCGCGTGAATGTAAATTGGCTTTCGGAACATGTAGCCGAAACACAAGAGGAAAGGATTTGTTCCCGAGACCAAAAGAGGAGACTAATTGATTCACAAATGCAAGTAGAGAAAAATGTTTGTTGATCAGGCATACGTGTAGGCAAAAATTCAAAGTACCTCATGAGTCCTTTCGCGTGTGTGAGACCCACCACACCTCGCAGAATTACCCCTCGTCTTACGGTCTTTTCTCGCATCTCGCAATTGCGCCCTCGCAGCAAACCTGGCATACTTATCTGCCATTTCGCGCCACATCCGCAGATAAAAGCCCACAATCTGGCAACCTGACAACTTTCCAACACGAGGTAGGCGACACTTTGATTCTTTGCGCGCACACGTGCATGCACCCGACTGGCATGTGTCCACGGGTAAGGTGGGATGTGGAGCCATTTTGTCGGTAAAGATATACTTGACAGCTCACAGTCACAGCTCAAGCACGCGAAGACAAGGGGAGGCGAATTACACTGGTGGCTCCGAGGAAACATATCACGCGCACGGGAATCTACTAGACAAGTATCTAGATGCGCCAGATGTACACCTATCAAGTTTCTGACTCTGACTCCTCGCATCATGGAAAAACGACTAATGCACCAGCGTTTATCTCACTTTGCCCACGTCTATGTACGCTACGGGGTAGGTTAGCTTTCGCCGACGATCGGCGGTGGACATGGGAGGCCTGACATGTCGCTCTAATTATTTCAAGCCAGACTTGGTGTTTGAAGTCATTTGAAAGGGGGATTGTGATAGTCGCCACGGCCACGGTCACGGTCAAGGCCACGTGCGCGCTGTGGGGCGAGGTCGAACAAGGTAGGCGTGGGGTATGTGCGGTAATTGGGATCGGACGGAGAGTCACTGCTTGGACATGGACATGGACATGGACAAGGACATGGGGTGGACGCGTAGGTGCTAAGATTGGGGGGAATCGTGATGGGATGGTACATCTCAGAGCGTTGCTGGTGTTTGACATATCGCAAGCCCGAATTAGGCGGTTAACGAGATTTTGATGTGCGGTTGATCGTCCTAGTTTGCACGAAGACAGTCGGAGATGAGCTCCTAGTCTCATCATCGTCGAGTCGGAGAAAACAAGCTCCTTGACTTTCCCCACTCAACGACGACGTTGTCTATCATCATCTCTCCAGTTCCCGTTGGGTTTCCCAATAGGGTTCGATACTCGCTGTTTTGGGATGCTGCTCACTATTCCCGGTGTCCATCGACTATAAATGCGGCTCAGGGGTCCGGCACTATACAAGACTACCGCTTGACTACTGTACTTATTCCCTCTAGACTTCCCATGAAACTTGCCATGTTGTTTCAGAATGTATTGATTCGTCGGATCTTCTACCGGTTTCCTAAGAGCTATGCGGACCATATAGTAACTTCCGGTTCGCTAGTCGTGGTGGCTTATTTCGACGTGGCGATCGATTGCACCGTAGTTGCAGGACAGATTTGATAATTAGGCGGAGCTTTGCATCTAGTAAGGGCCTCGATTACTTACGTTCGTCCTTGTCGACACTCCCTTTTTGTCAATCGAGAACTTCTTACTATGCGTTTTGCTGCCTTTGCCGCGCGCGAAATATCGATGCTGGACCACATTTTACTGTGAAAATCAAGCTCTCATTGGTAACAAGAGCGCAGTAGAGGTTTATCAAGGTTTATGAAGACGCTCTCAGTAGTGTCACACACAACGCGTCGCTGAAGATATTGGGGCGAGTATAAATACGTCTGAGCCACTCTGGTCCGATTAGAAGGTACAAACATCTTTCTGGAATTGTGCTTATGCTTGGTGCTTATGCTTGTTCCGTCGTAGGTGAGTTGCAACTGGTGACCTTGTAGCTTTCAGATCCACACGCTGTAAGATGGTCAGTTGTCGACTGGGACAAATTGAACGTCCCCGAAAATTCTTCCACGATCCGTCAACTCTTCCACAAGAACTCACATCTATCAAGGTTGTCGTGGAAAAGTGATCTGCCAAACGACAAGTAACATGATATCCACATCTCGTTTGTATGTACATACACAATAAAAAGGAAGTCTTGTTATAAGATTCAGCTTCTAAGTGTACACAAAATACAGTAGTGCCGCAACGCTCACAGCTCTAATCTCAATCCCTCTCGCCACCCAGCTTATGAGAACAGTCGGGTCATGTCTCCCCTGATGCGGTTGTAGTCCAAAAGACCCTCAATCTGTCCAACGGCTGAGATGGCAATGTCGCGATCCCAGATCCTCTTCTTGGCGAAGTTCATTACGTCCTTCTCGCTGATCGCTCCAACAACGCGCTCGACCTCCTCAGGTGATAACCTGCGGCCGGTCGTGACGAGTTGGCGACCAATGTCCTCGGCAACGGCGGTGGTGCCGTCGAGTGAGAGCAGGATCGAGGCCTTCAATTGAGCCTTGGCGCGCTCGACTTCAGCGGGGGTGACGTTCATGGCGAGGCGGGTCCATTCGCGGAGGGTGAAGTGAACGAGGTCGTCAATCTGGGTCAGGTTGGAGGTGGTGAGGTAAATACCCCAGAGACTGGTATTCATTAGCTTCTTGGTCACTGTCATAATTCCAGTCTTATCTTACCCAGTGTCTGAGTAGCTTGTGGAAAAGCTCATGAAGCTGTTGGCCAAGGCATTCTGGGAGACAAAGTTGCTGAGCTTGCTGCCGAGGTATGCGGACTGACCCATGGCGCGATCCCAGTTGCCAACAATGGCTTGTGTGACCAGTGCGGTGAAGTAGTCAGGATCGCTCCAGCTAACACCCTCAACGGCAATGGCGATGTTGGCGGTACCCATGGTGTCGTCACGCATGCGGACCTCAGAGCCGATGAAGTCGGGGACCTGCTTCTGCTCGGCAACGACGTTCTTGGCGGTGTAGTCCTGGGCCTCAGCTGGGACGTTGGCAAAGTGCTTCTCGGCCAAGTCTACCAACTGCTCGTGAGGAATGCCTCCAGCACCGACAAGGACCATGCGGTCAGCAGTGTAGTTGGTCTTGATGTAGTTCTCGAGGTCGGCGCGCTGGATAGTCTGGATGTTCTCCTTGGGTCCGAGGATGGTGCGTCCGAGGGGCTGGCCCTGGAAAGCGGTAGCGTGGAGGTGGTCGAAAACAACCTCCTCGAGCTGCTTGTCGACCTCCTCTTGCTCGCGGAGAATGACATCACGCTCGCGCTCGATGGCGGAGGGCTCGAGCTTCGAGTTTTGAAGGATATCGGAGAGAATGTCGACGGCGGCGGGGACATCGTTGTTGAAAGCCTTGGCGTAGTAGACGGTGTTTTCGCGCTGTTTCCCATCAATACGAATGCCCACCCAATTTTCTTCTGCGCAGCACATACCGAGGTGTAGGCGTTCAGGTGGCCGCCCATGTTTTCGATCTCAAGCTCCAATTGCTGCTGGGTGCGCTTCTCGGTTCCCTGTCCACCACATCAGCCCCAATTCAATCCACATCATCTCCATCGTCGCGTTCGTACCTTGAAAGCAAGGTGCTCGAGGAAGTGCGCAGTGCCGTTGGTCTTGTCCGTCTCCGCGCGGCTGCCCGCATCGATCCATACACCGACGGTCGAAGTCTGGGCCCATGGGGAGTGCTCGGTAGCGATCTGCGATACAGGGTCAATTGGCGTCCTCAGAGCTCCGGAAGCGTCCAGCATACCGTGAAGCCATTCTTCAATGTCGTAGACTCGGTCTTGGATCCGTAGGCCACGGGTGTTGCGAGGCCGCGGGTCAAGGGCGACTGGCGCTGGGCCTTAACGGCATTGATGGCGGCGCGAGAGCGGATGCCCTGCTGCAGGTTGAGTGCGAGCCGCCGTGATGCCATGACGTCTGCTCGCTCGAGGGATGGGGGATGGGTTGGGAGATGGGGTTGCGTGGGATGATACACAGCAATGTCGTCGGTTGTGTCTGAGGACTTTTTGAGCTAGTGCACACCGGCCAATCAACGTCCACCCAAAAAGCGTCACCAATCCCGGATCCACAAGAGCTGGAGCAACATCAGATGTGCACCACAACATCGCCTATGCAGAAGCTGATCCACCAAGCATTTCCCATGCTTTGTTATACTCTCTCACATTACATCTTGGCGCACTTTATGAAAGGCTTCTACAACTCGAGCAGACTATAAACAGTTACAAATGCGGACCACAACGAGAGACTCGTCTGATACGAATGCGTCGAGCTTCTCATCCTATTTCCATTCTGCTTCACTATATCTCGTGATCACTCAAGTAGACGCCAGACCAAAATGTCTGTGTGCCTTTACTCAGCCATATATCCCCCGTGAGCAGGTGAGAGGAGTCAAAGTAATGGTAGAGACGGCGTGTTTTGAATTGGTAAAGGCAGCAAGATTTAGAAAATCCAGTGATTGGGTTTCCTGTTCAGCCAGTCTACTTCCTTACCTCCTACTTCTTACCCCTCGTCATCACCAATCTTCAATTGCAACAACAGTTTCATGCTACCAGCTGACGACTCCTTCCTACAATTTACAAACCAGCAGTTGCAATTGGGTACTGACAGCTTACGATGGCCAGTGATTTGAGCGACTCGGAAAATGTCGACCTGGCGCGTTTGACTTCCGAGCAGCGCGACACCTGGACGACGCTTCAAGCGAGGAAGGCGGCACAGAAAGCTCAAGAGGAGGTACACAACAAATCAGGAGGCTCAGGCATTGTGAACGATGAAGAGGGAGATGACGTCCCAGCTACACCCGAGAGAATAACCGAGCTATTGAGACGTGCTAAAACCGCCGAAGCAAAGTGTATTGCTCTCACCGATCAAAACAAGGAGCTCGAAGCGCGCGAAAAGGAGCTAAAAGAAACCTTGAAAGTCTCACTATACACAGTGACCAACGAGGCAATGCGTATCATGAGCGTTTGTCGGCAACTGAACACGCGCTTCTTCTCCTCACCCCTCGATCTGGGAAGCCACCCTCTCCCATCAGATGTTCAGAATCGTCTGGCGAACCACAACGATACCCTTTAGCTAGCCGAAAACACATTGACAGAAGCCACGCAACTTGTCGCCGATGACCTCAAAGCTTCATTCTTCATTGCAACGTACTTGAAGAAAGCTCACTTCCTGGGACTGGATGTCAGCCACCCACCTCAACTGGCAGCTGGTTGGCCCCGGGTCTTTAGCTCGACAGAGCTGTTAGACTGGCTGAAAGAGCCGTGGACCAGAACAGCTAGAAAATCGCACTTCGAACAGGCAACATCTAAGGAATGCGTATCTAAGGCCAGGTTCCCCAAAATTTTGTCCGTCTACGGGCAAAGGTCGACGGCTGCTCTGGCGCTTGCCGGTATCTTGGACAGCAACGACCGGGACGCCATTGAAAAAGCCCAGCGGTTGTCTGAGTCCTATGCTGCCATCTTTGATGACTACAAGAAGAACGGCTCAGCAACGGTACAGCTTGCACACACACCCAGATAGCAATTCTCCATCTCCCAGCCACATGCCAAATCTATACACCAGCCTTCTCAAGGTTGAGTACATCAATCCACCCCTCCGGCCTCAACTTCCCTCCCTTCAACCCCTCATGCAACCACTTCTCCCCATCATACCCAAACTCAATCAGCGCATCTTCACTCCCCCACTCGCCATTCCCACTCAACCCAATCGGCACCTTACCCTTGCCCTTCACGCCATCCGTATACCCAACCGGAAACTGGATGCAAGGTATGCCAGTAAAGTTCGCAAGCCATACATACTCCATCGACTTCAACGTATAATTCGCATTGCTCACGCCACACTTCAAATCCGCCTCTTCAATCGGTAAGCCCGCATTCGGCGTCGTGGGCGTAACGATGACGAGGCCAGGATACTTCTGGAACAAATGCGCGAGATGCTCCATAATCGCGTTCCGCACCCTCTGCGCAAGGAGGAAGTCGATCGCAGGCGTCTGGCGCATAACGCTCATGGACACGCGATTCGGGGGCGTGAGGTCCCAGATTGAGCGATTCAGATCAATGCCCTCGCTCATGATTGTCAGGGCGTGTGCGGCGCCATATTGTAGTAATGGGATGCTGACATCCACGACCTTGTAGCCTAGCTCGGACTGGAAGTATTGCAGCGCGGAGTGACATGCTTCTTGGACGGCTGGGTCGGCGCGATCGAACCATGGCTTGTAAATTCCGAGGACTTTGCTGCGAGGGCCGGTGTGTGCGCGTGGTGGGCTGAAGTGCGAGGAGGGGAAGGAGGAGGGATCGGGTTGTGCGAGGACGCGGTAAGAGATCTCGAGATCGGCCATGCTTGTTGCGATGGGGCCGCGAACGACGACGGATTTCATGCCCCCGGGCATGGGCGCGGTCGAGACGCGGCCGTGGGAAGGCTTGAGGCCGTAGAGACCGCAGTAGTTGCTGGGTATACGGATAGAGCCTCCACCGTCTGAGCCAATGCCGAAGGGAACGATGCCATGGCCGACCACGGATGCAACGCCTCCTGAGGAGCCACCGGTATAGTAGGAGTTGTTGTATGGGTTTAGAGGCGTGCCCCAGATGGGATTGTTGTTTGTAGTGTCTGCCATGAAATGTCAGCCTGTTGCACTTCATGGTAGGTTGTCACATGTAGCTTCACCACATTACAACATGAAGACATACCAGATCCCAACTCATGCATGTTCAGCTTCCCAATCAGCACCGCGCCTTCCTTTTCCACAGCCTTGACGCACCAGCTCGTCTCCACCTCTTTGCCCTCGGTGTAGTCATGCGAGGTACCAACATGCCTCTTATAGCCCTTGACATCCACATCGTCCTTGACAGCAAAGGGGATGCCATCGAGTATGCCGAGCGGCTTGCCCGCCTTCCATCGCTTGGTCGAAGCTTCAGCAGCCTGCCTAACCAGCTCAATCTTGCTCTCCGTAAAAGACGTCGAATGTGAACCGCGTTTTGCAACGTCGCGGCGTATGAGAGGCAGCAGAGACTCTACGACATCGCTGGGCGTGAGGGTACCGCTCCTGTACGCGTTGTGAATATCCTGTATGGTGTGGAATCGCGATGATCCATTGTTCGGCGGCACGCGATCTTGGCCAGTGATATTGGTGTAGCTTCCGGGAGCTTCGTCGCTTGGCTGTGCGATTGGAATGACGGTGGGATCGAGTCTGGGCTCAACTGTTTCAATCTCCTTGCAACCTCGCAGCGCGCCAAAGCCTGCGTTGCTCCATAACAGATACTGTACGAAAGGTACCGACGCGACGCTGCTGGCTTCAGCTTGGTTTTCAGTTGGGATGTGACATTGTATTTACAGGTTGCTGAGGTAATGCAAGGTAGAGCCCTTGATCACAGGGTTCTTGTAAGGTGCTGGTGGTACATATGGGTGCTCGCGATCAACAGGCTGGGGGTAGTTGTAGAAGCGAGCATTGATGTTGGACTGCGACATCGTGCTCCGGACCGCTTGGAATCGAAGACAACAAAAGTGTGCGAGTTTCGGCAGCGATAAATAAAAGACCCTCAATTTAGGTTTACACTCTTATTTGAGTGCTTTACATGTACAGCTGAAGCGGGGCTGCAGCATAGAAGCTTGTGCTGCGTTTCGCCCTCTCACATGCTTCCAGCTGCAGCTCCGAGCTCAAGCTATGTGCCCTGACTCGTCAAACTCAACATGCTCAATGTCACGGTGACATACATCAGTATGTGTAAAATATTGTTTCAAAGTATACGTAAAATAATATCATTCGTGTTCTCAACACTGTATAATGAGCAACATTGCTCAAGCTGCTTCCGAAGTAGTGCGAAGCAATCGATCCTTATCATCACTACAGGTTCATTACAATGAGCCCGCATTTCTTCTTCCAACCCTCCTTATCTCTCAAGATCGTGGATTCTTACAGCCGCCAAGCATCATAAGCAGGTGGGCGCTGATGTTACGGAGATGTATCCCCACACAGCTGTTATTTGTCGCGCCCCACCTGCCGAAGGCTTGTCAATTGGTCCTCTATTGGCCCTTGCCGCTGACCTGGTCACCCATGCGGTTGTACTCGGATTGCATGTTCTCAACCTGCTTCTTCAAGTTCTCCATGTCGCGGTCCTTGCGGGCAATTTCCTCCTTCAAAGAGGCAACCTCGCCAACACCACCGAGATCCTTCGCGGACTTTCCGCTCTTAGCCTTGGGGTCGCCCTTCAGGGTCTTGACCTCCTCCTCGAGACGGAGAACATCGAGAATCATGACGTAGGTGCGGTTGAGGATCAGCGACAAGAAGAGGGTGAAACCACAAAGGTACATGTTGCGCTGCGAGTAGAACTTGCGGGCCTGAACCTCCATGCGCTCGATGCCACCCAGAGCAGCATTTCTGGATAATCGTTAGCACAGTTTGTGCAAGGGCACATAATTCTTGCTTACCCTCCACCTGGTGTGTTGCCCATGCCTGAAAGCTCGACCTGCACGCGGTAGACGCGGTTGACGCTGTCAATGAAGAGGATCAAGATGAAGATAAATGTGATCTTGAGACACGTCAGATATACTCAAGGCGGTGATTGTGATGCAACGTACCTTCATGCCATATTGTAGTTTCGCGACGATGGGGCTCTCGGAGATGAACGTGAAGAGGCCGCGGCGCCAGGTGAACGGCAGGGGAACGATCAGGGCGAGGAAGATCAACATCTCCGTCACCAAGAGGGCGAAAACCTGAAGACCAAGTAAGCACGATGGTCATGTCGTTGACTCTCTGGAGATGACATCGCCAGGCACGCGAGCAGCCAACGAGGACTAAATGCCGCAAATGGCATTCTGCATCGCGTTCGCTGTACTCTGGATGTCTTTCAGATGAACAGGCCGCCTACCAGACTGTAGTAGAGCGTCATTTTGACGGTGTTGTTGCAGCCTTGTGGGACGAGCTGTGTTGTTTACAAGCGGGGTTGTGCGGAAACAGTATGCCCTTGCCGGTGCTGCAAGTTGAGAGGGAGGATGTTGTGAGGGAGAAAGCTGACGATGAGATGCGAGGGAGGGATGAGAGGTGCTATAAAAGAAGCGGTGCAGGGGAAATGGGAAACGTATACGCGACCTGGCCTGGGCAAGAGAACAGCTAGCTTGTGAACGCTACGTCACAGAAAATTGACGCTCTGGCCTGGCGAGCCTCAAGCCACTCAGCTGTCGAACGACGCCAAACCACTTTGAGGTAGCGCATATCTAGTTTCACAATTTTAGAGGCATTGGGACTGCTCCAGATTTGCGAATATCACTGTCACCGACGCTTCCGGCCCTAATATTACTTTTTGGACGAGCTCACCGTGAATATGGCAGGTGAGGGTGACCAAATTAGCATGGACGGGCTCGTGCCCGCTGCAGCCCCCGAAACCACCGCACCCGAAAGTGGCAATTCTACAGCTAACGGTACAACGGAACCACTGAGCGACAAAAAACGTGTGCGATCTGGAAGTCAAGACGTTGAGATGTCCGACTCTCCCGTCAAGCGCCAGAAAGGTGTTGCGCCCATCAAAGCAGAGTAAGGACACCATCAGGATCCGCCACCACAACCACTAACTTGGAAAGATACATCATTCCGCGCGGTGAGAACAAGGCAGAGGTCAAGAGCGAGGTCATAGATGATGATGCAGCAGAGGCCGCAGATGCTCGCCACAAAGCAGGCGATTCGCGCGACTCACGTGACAATCGCAGCAAAGGCAAAAACAAGAAAGACAAGAACGACAAGAAGCAAAAAGGAGGTCAAAATACCAGCCGAACATTTGGTACCTCGCGCGACAAATTGCCATTGTGTGGCACAAGAGCACTGCACAGCGAATTCTCGCCAGAGGAGTGCAGATTTGGTGACAAGTGCAAGTTTGAACATGACCTCCGCAAGTACCTGAAGGAAGGCCGTAGAGAAGACTTGAAGACGTTCAACGGCCAGTGCCCAATCTACGAGGCCAAAGGATTTTGCCATCTCGGTTGGAAGTGTCGTTTCGTTGGCAGCCATTCAGAGGAGCGCACCACGGAAGATGGGAAGCAAGAGCTGGTACTGCGAGAGGACGCTGAGCGAAAGTCGAAGGTTACAGATCTGGAAGAAAACGAGGTCGATGTGGTCAACGTTGTGCCCAAGGACGTGAAGTTTAGTCTGTCTAGGAGGAAGATCGGAACACCGCGCTCTGATCAGTACCTGGAGTGGATCAACTCGAACAAAGATGCCGAAAGGGAGCTCTTCGACAACAACCATGGTGATGCTGATGGGTTGAAAGAAGAGAAGGAAGCACGGAGAGCTGAGTATGT
>AJMS01009768.1:0-10426 GCA_000263175.2 Phaeosphaeriaceae sp. UM 1110
GGGAGTTGGTCATACTAGGCTAGTAGGTTCAAATGAGTGAAAGGAGGACTCTGAAATCTGCTCAATAGCTGTATCTACGGGGGTTTGATGGATGACGTTGGATCGCACAATGTTCTTTGAAGGTGGTGAAAGGCGCCATTGAGAACACATTGCTTGGTTGATCGGTGGAAGACGATAACAAAGCTACTGTGCAAGGAGAGCACAATAAGACGGGTAATGTACAAC
Organism: Phaeosphaeriaceae sp. UM 1110; assembly: GCA_000263175.2. NCBI lineage: Eukaryota > Fungi > Ascomycota > Dothideomycetes > Pleosporales > Phaeosphaeriaceae > Phaeosphaeriaceae sp. UM 1110. Next base: position 226 of record AJMS01009768.1, read on the forward strand.
GAGACGGCTACATAGAACCTCTGGTATTTCTCAATTTATCCCATACGTCTTCGTTGTTACAGAATCTTGAAGATCTTCCAACAATCCTGCTCGACGACATGGCGAATTTTTCGCACCGCACAGCACCAGCTTTCCGAATTACAATCTCAGAGGCCTTGCCCGAGGAGTGAAGAAAAATTGGCAGATCACTCGAGCAAACAAGCGAAGCCGCGGCCTTTATCGAAAGGGAACTACTTGTTTTCGTTTAAGCGGAATTCAAGGTCTCCTGCATATACCTAAATTACTCAACTGGATTCTATCACACAACAGCCTGGGACTGAATGGCACGAGGGTATTTCCTTGTCGCACACTCAATGCCATCGCAATTGCATTACTTTCCAAACACAGCGTCACAGGGCGACTAAAATTGACTCCATGCCCAGAATGTGTCGTCAAGAACTTTGTTCAAGCTTCCTGAGGCAACAAAGACATGGACGCCAATGGGGAACCTCAGGCTTGGGCGCATGAACACTTCCATATGAGGGCTCTGCTTAATCTTGACAAACAACTATACATCTAAACTCCTGGCTCTAGCCTCAGCGGCGACACTCAACAAGATCCTGTAGAATTTCAAGACAGGCTGCTGGCTGCATGTCTAGAATCTACCGATAACACGTATGTATCCCCATACATGCTCATTTAGCAATTCCTTCTGACTCCCAAAAGGCTTGCCGCAAATGCTGCTTGAAACGATCGATATGAAGCCCTTTTCATCATGGAATGGGATACCACGTGGACCTGCGTGTGTGGCGACCAACGACCCGCAGCCCCATTCACTGTTCTCAATTGCATTGGGTTCGAAAGCCTGGCTATTGAAAGAGATGGCACGAGTGATTCCGTTTCAGCAGCAATTGCTCGCGAACTCACACCTGAAGATCTCGGCCTTTTCTTTTGCGCAAATTGTGGCCTTCGGCAAACAAGAATTCAACCAAAGGAATTTGAAGGCACACCAGAGATCCTTCATATCAAGCTCAAAAACATCCAAGAAGTGCACGACAAAGCTGGCAGAGTGACAGGCGTAAGACGAAATAACAATGCCGTCATACTCAATCCAGTGCTGGACCTCAAGGCATACCAAACAGTGCCAAATCACTCCGCACCACTAAAGTATCAGCTCAGAAGTGTCTTGTGTCATGGAGGTGGTTTGGAATTTGGACACTGGACTGCAACTGTGTCGGACCCGGAGAGGGTTGACTTCATCAATGATCACAATGTTCGAGGGGAGGCAAAGAGTTTCCTGCGGTCGAATCCGCATCACGGGATGCATGGACTTGCGTTGACGTATGTCAAGATGCAGACTAGGGAGGCATAGCTGGTTATGCTACATTGTTGTATCTTGTGTAGAATTCAATCATCATGGGGGATATCAAAACTTTGTTAATTGGGATCTGTTTCCTCGTATGTATTTGAAGACTACCATGGTAATATATCAATACATCAGACGACCATCAACAAGTTGTTATAGCTCTACAGGGCGGCGTGAAATTTGCAGCCATCTGATGTGTTTTTCAACTCTATCCCCTTCACCAAACATGGAATAAGGCTGTCTTTACTGTGATTTGTTTCCTCATTGGTATCTGAAGGCTATCGGAAAAGCGTGGGAAAACATAAGATGAAAGAGCAGAATGCTTTGTAGTCATCTAAGAAGGAGCATACTTTCCATACGTTCAAAGTGACTTCCCACCAACCGATCAGCACCTTCCACCTTCACGTTTCCGCGTAACGACCCAATGTCTTCCAATCCCCCACCGTCGCGATTCAACTCACTTTGTCCACCATTCTTCACTGCAAATCAATTTCACCACATCCACATCCTACAACATGTCATCCCCCACTGAGAACGAAGCCGACGCTCCCACCACCCCGCCACTCCCCAACACCGCCCAAGTCGAATCCACGCTCCCAGTAGCACCATGCGCTCTCCGGCGCACCTGCCATAAATGTGCCTCCCTCGCCGACACCATACCCTGCATGGGCTGCGGCATGGTCGTGTACTGCTCTCCCGACCACCGCCTCCTGGACGTCGCGCACAACAAGGACTGTCTCGAGATCCAGCGACGCCAGAACGAACTTCAGAAGGAGTCCGACGTCGAAGGCTCGCAATACACCGCGCGCCATGATCTAGTCGAGTATCTATATACCATGGACACCCACGAAGCGCTCTCAGCAGGTCTCACGCACGCGTTCGACGTGCTCAAGAATGATCGCCAGGATCGCTTCAGTATTCGTGATCAGATTCCTTTTATTCTACTGCGTCTTGGCCAGGACCAGATCTGCTACGACTTTTGTGTAGCCTGGACGAATCCAACGCAGATGCAGTTTGATCCGGCGGTGACGTATGATTTCGAGAATCCGCAACCTTTTGCTATACCGAGTCAGGACATGTTGGACATGTATGAGTTCAAGTTCGATGTGGAGAAGAAAGAGGCTTTTCCACATGCAGTAGCGATGGTGTTGCTCAAGTTGAGACTGCTCATGCGCATTATGGCCGCTCCGGAGACACGGGCGATGAGTAAGTGCTCTATTACTTCAACCAACTATATTGAACGATGGCTGACCTGGAGTTTGCACAGACGCGGTGAAGACTACAGTTACAGAGCACCTCAAGACACTGTGCAACAGCATCACTGGAGTCATTCCTGCATTCTGGCCAAAGGTCATTGAGGAGATCAAATGGGCGACCTTGGCAACGACATTGCGCGACGATGTGGTGTTCGATGGACTTGCGGCGCAAGCGATTCGCGCGGTAGTGTTGAGTCTCGCGGTCTGGAAGGAGTCGCCTGGTGCCGTTCAGCTGCTCGAGAGTTTGATGACCGGAACGGCTCCATTGCCTGGTACTACGGCCGGTGCTGCAATTGTTGTTGAGGAAACGTGACGTCTGGCGCTCGTTTCTGGATTCTTTCCTTAAAGGTTTCATGAGGTTGTAATTGGGCGCAACGACAAGGTCAACATGGAAGTATGCTTGTAGGGAGATCAAAAGAGATCACAGTCAGTCATAAGCAAGTATATCAATACGCTATGCAAAACTACCCAAACGCTTCTCAAACACCCTGCACCTTCCGATAACTCGGCGGTTTCAATGTCCTACCCAAGATCTTGACCGCGTAAGGTGGAATTAAACTGATCGCCGCTACGACGGCGAATCTCCACCAAAACGCCATCGAGCTCAGATACGCCAGCTCAAAGTACCTGGCCAAGAACGGGATCGATCCAAAGTAGATGCCCGCAGTGCCAACAATCGACGCAATCATGATCCAATGCCACGTCGTGACCTCCATCGCCACCATGATGAGTTCATTCATAACAAGCACCGTAAAGCTCACCGACACCATCTTCTTGAACGTCAGGTCCTCCTCAGACGACGAGCCAACTCCAACAAGGAGCTGCGAGAGGCCCTGGATCATCGAACCTTGATAGATAGATACCGCGACCCATATGAAGAACGACTTATATGACAGCGACCGACCAGTTTTGAGTTCAGCGTACAGCTCCGGATACAGATTCGCCACGCTCTCATCTACATCGCGGTCGAGCACGAGCGAGAAGACGGGCGCCATGGTGTAGATGGTTGAATAGCCGACGAGAAGCCAATCTTTATACAGAGCGTTGGGTTCGAATGACGATGCGATGGAGTAGACTGTTTGGCAGATACTGATGATCAGACCACGATGGATAACAAACTGCGACAATTTCGCGCTCCGCTTGTATGAGTTCCGACCGTGCCAGACCAGCAGCTTGGTGAGGTAGCAGAACTGCACGATGGAGAAATCCGCAGCGAGGGAGGCTTGTCGACCTTCTTTGCCTACGATGCCGACGCCGACGTCAGCCGCTTGGATCATGGAAACGTCGTTGCCGCCGTCACCGATGCAGCACACCCGCTTCTTGGTGTATTCACGAATCAGGCGTGCGACGTCTGCTTTTTGCGTCGGCGAGCAGCGGCATGCAACGACGGTGGGGAGCTGCACGGCAATGGAGATGAATTCTTGGCGGTAGTGGTTGAGCATGAGGGCGAGGGATTCGCCATCAATGAGGAGGCAGGCATCGGTTTTGCCACGTAGGAAGTCGAGGGACGAGTGTGCGAGGTCTTTGCGCTTTAGCTTTGCGATGGTGTGTACGTATTGGCCTCTTGCGACGAGCTTGGAGGAGACGGCGACGCAGCGCGCGGTCTCGACTTTGTCGCCTGTCAACATCCAGATCTTGATGCCGGCGTTGCGGAGGAGCTCGAGTGAGGGTTTGACGTCGCGCTGGAGCTTGTCTTCTACACCTGTTACTCCTAGTAGCTCGAGGTCGTTCTCGAGGTACTCCTTGACAACAATGGCTACTGCGGCATCGCGGTTGTTTAGTGCGAGCGACGCCTGCGCGTGCTTGGTGGAGAAATCTTGGTATGCCTGTGCTGAAAGCTTCTTGCGGCCCACAACCAGAGTTCGCAGTCCTTCTCGAGCCATGTTGGCGGTCTCTTCGTCAAGCCAATCATTCGCCGTTACGATAGACGTCATTACAGTATCGGCGCCTTTTTGATAGAACCAGATCTCGCCGTCGTCATCGCTGGGCGAGGTGGGTGGACCGTGGTAGAACCTGAGCACGATGCCCATTCGCTTTCCTTCAGAGGTGAAGGGGAAGACATTGAGGATGCGTACCTTTACAATCACATTGCCGCTATCGCACGACTCGAGCGTTATGGATTCACGGTCTCGCGAAAGCAACTTGAGGCCCACAGCTTCTGTCCAGCGCACGATGGCGATCTCGTCGGGAGAAGAAGCTTGGTAGGTGGTGATCGTCTCACCGTCTTCCTCTTCAGTCGTTGGTGTGACATTATGGCAAAGTGCCAGAGCTAGCACAACATCTCGAACACGCGAACCGATTTCCCTTCTTGTTCGAGTGGCGGACGTAAGAGGCGCAGTGTACGCAGATGATGGTGTGACCAGAGCAGGAGTTTCACCAGTCTCGGGCGAGAAGCATTGGCGCACATACGCAGACACCTCATCCATGGCTTCATTGGCGTACGAGACTGTGCCAACGTGGATTTTCTTCATGACCATCTCTGATGCTAGTTAATATACGAAGATACTGTGTATACATGAGATTAAACATACCGTTCTGGGTAAGAGTACCCGTCTTGTCACTAAGCAGATACTCTACACGACCAAGATCTTCAGGGATAGTGCTTGTTCGTACGACCGTCCCTGAAATGCTCTGATCATGCTCGATGAACCAAGCATAAACTGTCTTCCCCATGTCGAGGTTGACACGCAATCCGACCGGAACGATTGTCGAGAAGAGAATCAAGAATCGCATCATTGAAACATACCATTGGCGGCCGTCAATGACCTGAAAGCGAGCGAGTGCGACAAGGACGAATGACAATGTGAGTGTGAAGATACACAGCCACTTGGTCAGGTTGTTGATCTCCAATTCCAGAAGACCTGTCTTGGATCGTGATGGTGATGTTGACAGAGCTTGGCGGGTTTGAGGGCCGGTGTATACAACGACAGCAAGCAGGCTGCAGCTCGAGGCTACAACAGTGTTGGCCCATATTGTGTTGTCGATGCCTAGCGGAGCGGATTGAGTCTGTTCGGCTGATTCTGCAGCCTCTTCTTCATGTGGGTCGTAGTGGCGTTGTTTCTTGGGCTCCAACTCCACAGTTCCGTAGAACTCATTGACCTTCTTGTCTGGCTTGCCTGCAACTACGCGCAGTCTGGTGAATTCCCCAATTGGAAGATTCTGCGTCAGCGGCGAGGTTAAGCGCAACTTCCAGTCGGTTTCGCCATCCAGTTGGTCAGTACGAATGAAAGCTTCGCCGGAGGCGCCCGTGGCCAGTGTGTTTTCGACCTTGGGTATCTCGTCGCCATTGTCGCCAATTAGTGTTGGCGAGCTATCGGCAGCGCCTGTATCTTGAGCTGGTGTGGCGGATTCCGTAGAGTAGCTCCTCAAAACGACCATGTCTGCCGGAACCCGCTGGTCTTTGCCCAGCTTGACGACATCGCCAACTTTGAGTGTCCTTGACGGCTTTGTGACTTCCCAGTAGGTGCATGTCGCGAGGCCTTTGGTTGCAATGTTTTGTTCCTCATCCTCGATGTCTGTCATACGGCTGCTGCCCTTCTGTTTCCGGAGTTTCTTCTTTCTCTGCGAGTTCTTGCCTGGCGCCACACCATTTCCAGAGCTGTTCTCCTCGAACTTCAGTACAGTATAACCCTCTGAGTTTGCCTCTGCGTCTCTTCTCCGGCGTGCGATGTCATCGAGTGCCTCCTTACCCAGCGTAATGGTGATGACGAAGAGCAGAGGCGCGATGTAGGTCGAAAGGTAGCCGAGTTGGAGGGCGGGGATCACTTGCGAAAGCGCTACAAGCAGAAAGTACATGTTGATGAAGAAGGAGAACTCGTTGTACAGGGTGCGCGGTAAAAAGCTCCACGGGGTGTATTTGGCATTCGAGACGGCGTTGGCAGGAAATCGCGAGGTCTGCAGCTGGCCGACAGCTATCGTCCGTTGAGTGGTGGGATCGTGCTCTTCTTCGGCATCGGATGCTCCACCGTCGTCGCCCAGTTGTATGCCTCCATTGTCGGCGCGCGAAGAGAGGAAGCTCGGAAGGCGGATATTGGAGCCTATGCGCAAGAGGGCGCTCGGTTGCCGCTGGTGCTTCCGTCTCGCACCGTGTGAGCCCAGTAGAGGCGCATCATGGTCGCCAGACTGTCTGTAGCTGCCCCCAGAGTCCCTATTCCGGCCCTCATCCTCGTCTAGCAGCCCTCGCAGGTCTTCCTCTTCCGGCTCTTCTTTCCTTCTGTTGGCCCGCAGCCTTCCGACGCGCAAGTTTCGCAGTGGTATTCGGGCGCCCAGCTCGTGGTAGGGCCTCTTTTGTTCTTTGGACTGGCGGTTTGGCGGAGAAGCTGCGGCGCGCGAGTGTGAAGCCAGCGGATCGAGCTCCTCGAGGTCCAGCTCGAGGTCCGAGTCCTCGTCTGGCGCATTCGGCTGGTGGTACTGGTGGGGAGTCGTCATGGTTCCTGGAGGCGCATAGGGAGAATTCGAGGTATTATAGAGGTTTGCGTATCGTGTTTACGACATGTGTGGCTGTGAAGGCGTCGTTATGGCTTCACTGGGTGCCTTCGGGGGTCCGCAGCGAGCAGTACGTGGAGCCAAGTGCACGTCACGGACGGCACTAGGGGCGGACTCAGGGCAAGACGAACGGTGAAAGGAGCCACAGCTAATGGGCGTAATATGTGTATTGGTGGCTAGCAGATACGACAGCGCTGCTCTGTTGTTTCCATGAGTGCATGTTGCTGGCTTCAGCATGCGGTCCAGATGTTTGGGCATTGTAGTGGCGGCCGGTAAAGCCACATGTCGACAGGGATCGCTCAGCCATCGTCTCCGATACGTACCACAATCTACAACTCTGTCCTTACAACCAGACCCGATAATCTTTGGCGCGCACCATGCCCTCCCACGGCGCCTTCTCTTCTTGAATTTTAGCCTCCATTTGCACCGCGACCAGCGCCCATATGTAATTCGACCCCCGCCTTGCGCGTCCTCCATCTTCCCATGACGCCACGCTACTCCTTTACACACTTCAATGCTGACTAGGGTGCAGTACTTGTAGTTGCCCTTTCTATGCTTTCTTATAATAGCCACCATGGATAGCGAACATACCCCCAAAGCTGCTAGCAGCACCCAATCAGCGGCATCATGGAATCCAGCATTGCGACACGAGAAGGAGCAGCTCGTTGCGCCGTCGGACCCACCCGCGCAGCCGAAGCTAGAATCTTCCTCGGAAGAAGAGGACGAAGAGGAAGAGGATGAGGAGGACGATGAAGATGAAGAGGAAGAGGAGGACGAAGAGAGCGACGAGGAGAGCGAAGATGATGAGGATAGGCAGGCACCCGTCACCACAGCGATTCCGGCATCTGCAGCTGCGCCTGCCAGTCAACCCCCTTCGAGTCGATCAGCATCCTTAGCGAAATCCCAGCAATCGAATGCGAGCGAGGACGATTCATTAGCCCGCGCAGCGCAAGCACTCAATTCCGCCGAACCACCTGCTGTAGCTCAAACAAAAGCCGACTCAAGTGACGAAGAAGAATCTGAGGAGGAAAGCGACGACGCGAGCTCCGAGGAGGACACGGCTGCAATCGAGCATCAGGCGGACAACTACGAGCACCAGGGAGAAGTCACCGCGCTGGAAGAGGCAGTCGTGGAGAGCGCGCGGGTGCCCTTGGTCGACGATGCTGCGCCTGAATCGGATGACTGGGGCATTTCTGGGGACGCGTTCGATCTTGGCGGCGGCCCACAGCAGGAAGCACCTGCGCTGACACCTTATGTCGAAGCTGCTGGGACAAATGTTGGCGACGATGTTATTGCCGACACCACAGTGGGCGGAAACGCCGGAGACAGCATGGATTGGGGTGAGTCCGGAGACGGGGACGATTTCTTTGCAGGCAGTGCGAGCAATGTGATTGAAAGCGCACAGCTCACCGATGCCGCTCAGTCCCCAGGCGCACATGTCGTGCAGTCAACAGCTGCGGATACTGCTAAGGGTGACTGGGATCTGGATCTGGATCTCGATGAGGACTTTCTTCCCGATACCGACGAGGCACCAATCCTTGAGCTCAGCGATGATGAGGGCTTCTTAGACGACGAGCCTTCTGCGCCTGTTGCGCAACCCGCATCGACAGCTGCAAGCGCCGCCAGCCGATACGCTCCTCAGGGTCCGCAAGCATCTCAGTCATCTACACCAGCTGCGAGCCCATATGCTCCCCAGGGTCAGTTCGCAAGTCAACAGCAGCCGCCCCTGCAAAAGTCCGTCGCTTCGCCCACCGGCGCCTACAATGGTTATGGCCAAAATGTAGCATACCAACAGCAGCAGGCTGCTAGGCCAGCTATGCCGACCTCAGCCCAGAGTTTCGCCGACAAGGCCAAAGGAGGATATGCATCACCCTATGACATGCCAGATGACATTGTCACGACTCGGAAACGAGCAGCACCAAGGCAATCCCTCCCTGCTGCACAGCCTACTCCTCCCCCGCCGCGAACTAGCAGTATGTCATCTACTACTGGGCCTCCACGCCCTGTCCCGGCTTCGAACATGTCTGCTGCAAGCTTGTCTCCACCTCCGTCTGGTCACTCTATGCAAGGGCAGATGACAGGATTGCCCCCTAATGTCTCCTCCAAGCCTGCACCGCCTGCAAAGACGGCTTCAAGCGATTTCTTTGCCGAGCTGCCCGTTACCTCCAAACCCAAGCCCTCAGGTCGGTACACTCCTCAGCCGGCCTCGACTGCGCAGAGTCCCTCAATGCAGGGTCCGCCGCAACTTCCGTCGCAAGGTCCACCGCAATTCCATCAGAAAGAGCGTACAGCTTCCTGGTCATCTCTGCGCAATGAAGTACTCCCGGACGCTATTGGAGCTCAACCTCACCTCAGGCAGCCAGAACAACTACCAATGTTCCCTAGCCAACCTTCAGTACCTGCACGACAGAATAGCCTTCCGATACCACAATCCACAGCCCCACCACAAGCATCTCGATACTCACCTGCCCCGCCGTCCGCGAACGCAAGATATTCTCCTGCCCCACCTGGTGCTCAGGGAGCTCCCAACTCAAGATACTCTCCCGCGCCTCCAGGGGCTCAAGGCGGATCGCACGCTCGGTATGTGTCAGAGCCTCCAACAGGTCCGGCGAGAACTCCGTCACAAACATATGCACCACGTACTTCGAGTCCTTTAGCTTTCCACAATCCTCCGCCGACAGAAGAGGATGCCGTACTCTCACCAGGGGGCACCAATATTCAACAGTTCCCAAGCCATCATGTAACACAGTCTGCAGATGGAATGCCTCGTGCGCCTTTCAGGAGTCCTCTGGAAGGAGTTACTGAAGCTTTGGAACAAGAGCAGGAGGACGGTGCGAGACCTCCAGTCGCTGGACGGTCGGGCACTCCTCCGCGAAGTCTTCCCTCTTCGGTTGCAGGATCGCCTAGGAAGAAGGGAGCCTACACACCACAATACCAGCCAGTCAACCTGGTTGGACCCTCACGTTCTCTCTCGCAATCGCCTGCGGCGAGTGTCAAACAGCCAATCTCATCGTATGGAGCCGCTTCCATGGCTGCATCCTACAGTGCACAAACGCAACAGGCCATGTCTACCAACAACATCCCACATCGACGTCAAGCATCGTTGAATTACGAG
>AJMS01009767.1:0-10418 GCA_000263175.2 Phaeosphaeriaceae sp. UM 1110
CCTCTCCTCGACATCAAAGTATCTGCACGCCTTCTCCCAACACACTTGCACCGCCGAGTTCATGACCATATTGGGGTTGTCGTACGGCTTGCCCTCGGCCTTGCGCTTGTTCTGCCAGAGCTTCTTCATGGCGAGGACGCCGAGCATGATGGCTTCGGAGGACCCGATGGTCGAGGTGCCGATGGTGTTGTCGTCCTCGCCCGTGGGCGCGTTGAAGAGGCGGGCGATCATGGAGACGCAGCGGTTTTGGATGTCGGCGGAGACGGGGTATTCTTCGTAGTCAATGAAGTTTTTGGAGAAGGCGTCGCTGGAGTGGAGTACTGTTAGCATTGAAGTACACAATGATCGCAGGGAAGGATGGTGCGTACACCATGAGCTTCTCGGCCTCCTCTTCCATGTATGTGGTGACGAAAGAGGCCAAGTTGAGAGTGGGGTTTCCATCGAGGCTCAAGTCATCCTTGATCATGCGGTATGCAACCTGAGGAGGCATCTCCTTGTCTGGCATCTCGTGGCGGGGCAAGTCCTCGGCGGCATACTTGCTGCCGTACACTTTCCTTCAAATTAGCAAACTAGACTGCTGTGCCATACGCCGTGTACTTTACCTGTCGCCGTGAAGTCGTCGGCCTCGTCATCGGGGTGGAGGTTAATGCTAGAAACCGTCTCAAACTGAGCCTTCTCATCGCTGACCTCCTTAGTCGTAGCGACACGATTTATGTGCACCATGATGGCTGGGTAGGGTCAATCGATATATGTTGAGGTTTGAAAGTACCAGGGAATCGGGAGAGGAGAGGAGAGGAGAGGAGAGGAGGGAAAGAACAACGAACATGCAAGCCCACTTCACGGGCAACGTGCGTCTTTTATTTGCTCCCAATAGCTCCAAATGCAACATGCACCCCAATTGCATGTACTTCCCCCTCCAGCTAGTCGCGCAGCTCGCGTCCGTCGTCAGCTCCCCTTCAAGCTACAGCTAGCTACCCCACCACAAACGCCCGCGTCACATAGGCTCGAGACACATGCAAGCCGCCGCACCGTAATCCGACGTGTCGTTGCTGGCCCGCGTTCCGCCTGCATCTGGACCTGCGTGTTTGCTTCTTTATCTCCCGTGCGTGTATCTCGCTCTGGATGGTGATTCGACGTCATGGACATGGTGGTGATACCGAGACGTGTTAAGCCTCTGACCCCGGAAGCTTGTCTTACTTAGTGCATTCGAGCCCCCTTACACCGCCCGTGGAGCGTTTTCTGCTTTGGGCAGTGAGCTACGGCGGGGTGCAGGTACCGTCATGCTCAGTCGATTGTATCCATTTTGTTGTCGTTGGCTTGCAATGGCCATGTTCTTGCTGTGGTGGTATTTTGGGCCCCGGCGAGGATTGTGACGAGATGCGTCCATCAAAACAAACCTGATCGAGCCAGCTGCGCCACCTTGCGCTCCGCTCTCTTCGAGCCGCCCCGCATCACCCCAACCCACCCGAGTGAAAGCTCAGGTACACGTGGAGACGCCCGGGTAGCTGATCATTCTGTTGATTGGCCTGCTTTGGCAAGAGCTGAATGATGGGTGTATGCGGGTAAGATACGGCGCGACCCTAGAGCTGCGGGAGCACACATAGTCTTTCTGAAGAAGCTCTCTTGATTTGTGGCGCGCCTGAGTGTCAGCCTCAGCAAAGTCGCAAAGATGCTCAACACTGCTGCATGCTGCGATCCGGTGTCTTGGGTGCGATGAGGCGGTCAGAGGTTGTCAGCTGAGACATTTCGATCGGTACTTGTGTATCTTCGTCTTATCTGAGGTGTACAATTTATCGTGTCCATCTTTTCTCATCGGTGACCATAGGTATTAGCTACTTCGTCCACCACTTTGCTCGGCAAATGCACTGATTCTAGTCTAAGGCTTGCAAAGTACAAAAAGTCGAATCGCAATCGTAATAGACATTATCGCTCACTCAGGGTTTCCGGATGCTCCTTGCTCGCCCATCCAAATGTGCTCAGGTCGAGACATCGCCACCTGCATCTTGTCACGCCACACTGCCAAGGGAATGGTGCGTGCTGATGCCACATCCAACATCTATTTTCCCATGCAAAGCATTCCTGCTGCAGGGCCAACACAGTGGGAACACACTAATGCATTGCAAGTCTGCCAGTGCCTTGTCATTAGCAAACCACTTGCTAAGCAATGCTTGGCGTATACATGTTCTTCTTTCCCCCCATGTCTTGTAAAAAGCATGTACCAACTTCTTCTCGCCCTCATATTATGTTCGCGATACTGATTCGGCTCGTGCTCGACGGCGCCGGGCTCGGCGAAGGGCCTTGATTCGGGGTCGTTCGGTTATCGGGGGCGAGCTGTACTCGTTTGACAGAATTGTGTGGCGTGGGATAGTATGTCGCCGTCCGCGGGCGATTCTCTTCCATCAATTGCCGTATCTTGTTCTCCACTTGAACCCAGCCATCCCACTCCGTTGTAGCTTGAACTGGTGAGTTGGAAGCTGGTCGTAGAGGTAGCGCATCTCGCATGGGCTCATCCACACTGTGAGAACGCGCGGCATCGAAGGAACCGTGTTGTGATCCCCTCGACATCATCGAGTTGGTACCAGCCCAAACCCAAGAATGCTCAACATTCCCTTGTACATCTCCACTGACATACGCTAGCATCTCCTCGTCATGCTCCAATTGCTGGAAGCTTCCATGACCACTGCGAACTCGCCCTAGCAGCTGGTCCATGAAGAAGAGCATATGCTTCCCACACTCGCTGTTAATTTTGCGCGTCCTGCCAATCGCGCTCGCAAGATGCAGACAAACGAATGCAGCATCGTAATCGCCGCGGAAGCACAATATCAAGAGACATCGCCAGATATGCAAGCACATCATGTTGCTTGCCACATGTGCCACCCGTGACTTCCAATTTCTCTCCGGCTCTGGCCTCGTTGGACTGTGTAGAGTTCTCGAGATATGCTTTGCTGTCTCCTGGGCAACTGACATGCAACGACCTAAAGCTTCAGCTCGATCTGATTGGCGGCAGACTGGTGAGAGGTTGCGTCTGTACAGATGAAACTGCGCAGACAGTAGCGTAAACAGGGGAGGCAATGCGGACAGCTCCAACGGGGCAGGGGAGTTGATGCGATACGATTCTGGTAGTAGCGATGCTTTGGCTCGGAATTCGTCGTCAAGGTTCTTCATTGTTTGAGGCGGGATAGTGCTGGATCTGAGAGCCTGATAAACGTGTACGTATGCGCGGGTCGATTGAATCAACGCGAGCGACCCTGTATATGGTCCCGAGAGCGTATGCGTGCGGGTTATGCCCTGAGGCTGGATGTAGCGGTCTTCGACTGGCGCTGGTAAGGGTATATCGCAATCATGCTCGCTGATGAGCATCGGTCGGTGAGAATCCAGTGAGGTGATCCTGTCCGCTATTAGTGTCAGGCTATACATTGAAAAGAATGCCTTACCTGTCTCTCGTATACAGAGCCCACCACAGCCTCCGACGGATTTCGCTCTCGATGATCGAGTCCATATTCACGACGCAATGCACGTTCAACTCCTGAGCAGCACGAGCAGCAGCACTGAACCACATGGATCCAAGCGATCTCATGTTTTGCTCAGTCGCATATATACTGAGCAGTAACGCGGCCTGGGCATGGGTCAAAGACATCTGTTGCGTCAACGGCACGAATGACTGAGTCGCAAGCTCAAAATAAGCTGCGCCTTTATGCTGTGATTCCACAACGCTGGGTGTGTTTGAGTCCGCCTGTAGACTTCCGCAGGCCAAGACTGCAAAGAAAAGGCCGACCCATGCTGGCGTGCTGCCCTCTAGACCTTTTGAAATGTATACCTCATCCGCTTCGGCTTGGAACGTGGGCCAGTGTATTATGGGGTACCATTCGTGGATCGTGTCTTGATATGAACGCGTGAGACGAGCAAAGTCACCTCGAGCTGGTAGTTCCGGTCGTCCGGATGTTGTAGATTTGCTGTCTGACGTAATTTTCTGGTCCTCCAGGAAAATGTGTCGTGAGTATGATCGAATGTTGTCTCGTACGTGGTCGAAATTTCGCATGGCGGGTGCGGCAATACGATGCGGGCCTGACGGGACTGGTTGTGGGCCGTCCGATAGCCTTCGTTTGGTGTCCATCCGCTCAAGTTCTCCATTTTCCCCGAATGTGGCTTTTGTGCGCAGGTGGGAGTTCAGCTGAGTTAGTTCCGCGATCTGATGTTGCAGATCTTGTACTTGTCTGGAGCAATTGTCAGCCAACGTCTGAGAGTATCAGCACATTTCCGTACTTGATCGAAGACATTCGTCGATTTGTCTCTTTCGTAAATTGACACTTGTGATTTCGACTGGAACATTCTGAGCAAGCTGAAGTTTCTGTAGCATCGCACTGGAAGAAAAGTTAGTGACCAGTCGAAAATTTTTCAAATGACACGGTGAGTGCCGTGTGTCTCTTCTCGATGCTACGCAACGTGCAAATGCGAGGACAGCACGAACAGCAGCCGATGAGTCTGCTGCATGTTCAGACACGTTCGCCAGATTGACACATGGCCACTCGGTCGCCAATGATAGGCACGAAGCAGATCACCGAGAGCTGGTTCGATCCTCTTCACTTCAGCTTTCCCCACACGCAATACATACCTTGACTTTTCGCTCCCTGCAAGCATCGCAGGATGGATCTTTTCTACGCTGTCGGTAGGCCCGTTTCTGTGCATTCAGACTCGCCGACGAGATCTGGGTGGGAGAAATCATCATGAGCGGCGGGTCATGATTCTGTGTCTCCGGAAGACTGCCTGATGCTGTACTCGGAGATGTCGAATGCGTGTATGAATGTGACGAGTATCCTGGAGATCGAGATCCGGAGAGAGGAGCACTTGGCGCGGAGAGTGTAGTAGTGCGAGACGCCGCTGCCGCATTAGCGAACGGATTGTGTTGTGGTATCATGGTGCGTGGAGATGTCTCGGTCGACCCCAGAGGAGAAGGGCGCATAACAGGAAGCTAATATTGGGCTAAGGAACGTGGTCCAAGATAGTTCAGCGTCAATGTGATCCAGTACTGACGTTCTTGCTGCTGCTGTGGGGAAGTGTCGGCTCACTCGGTAACAACCGAGTGCCACGCAGTGCTTAGTGGAGCTGTCCTTCGACGATAGATTGAGAGAGTCCAGATCGTGCAAGACGCTACTCAATACATGGCATCGAGTTGTTCGCTGGCAAGAAGAAAGACTGGAAGTCCAGGTTGTGCGCTTACTAAAGCAGTGTACCAGCTGAATGGGAACACAAGGATGCAAGTGACCTTAGTGCGGAGTGTCGAGTGACCCGGTTATCATGTAGGAAGCGCAAATGTCGGGTGCTCCGTGTCGCTTGAGAAAGTCCTGCTAGCCAACCGGCGGGGAGAATGCGGGATGTGCAAGCACGTAAGCGGAAAGGGGAACAGACCAGCTCACTCTTCGAGTCAGGATATAACCGCAATATTATCTGGTACCCCTGGCGTGTATGCAGAACCTTCGTGCCAAATGCGAAATCGGCAGCGAAGAAGATGTATACTAGAATGATAGCTCCAGACCCTGGACACGGACCTTGAAACGGCGGGAAACCCAATGTTGAGAGCAGGGGCCTTGCGTGGAACGGATACCCTAAAATGACGCTGCGACGATGATCAGCTTTGGATTTGATCCCCAGCGAAAGGCGTTGGCCCGGCAGACGCTTGTGAGAGGTACAACCACAAGGGTTAGTCGCCACCATACCTTTCAACGCCCAGATGCCGTGAGCCACACAGGGGACCGGCGAAAATCCCTGTCCCGCGGCACGTGTCACTTTGCGATGTTCGCTGGATTGAGCCAGTATATTTACAGCCTTGTCAGGGTCAAACGTCCCGGTGTAGTGGATTGATAGAGGTCGAATCAAATCGTCGGTCGACAAAGATACCAGATACCTGCATTAGTACTCAACGGAAGTGTAAAAGTTTAATGGCAGTAGACAGCGCCACATGTGAGGGTTGAGGTCCTATTGCCTCTTTGTCATAAGGCTGGACCGAAAGGTGTCATGCACAAAAGAGTACGTGTGTCTCGTGATTCCTGCCCAATTCTCCCGACATGCATGTTCGGTGAAGGTATCCACCCTGACATGGGGAACGTGCGAAGCGAGTTCTCCTAGTTTAGTTGTCCAACTAATAAATGACTGAGGAATGGTGGCTACAAAACCGCGTCGGAAGCAGATCCGGTAAGTCTGTAAAGCATTGCGGATCATTACCCTATTCTTAGCAAAGATCCCAGCTATCAGACATTACACAGTACCTGTGATCTGCTCAGTATCGGAGCGCGCAACGTGGTAACAGGCCAGGAGGTGCCAACAGGTACTGTGCCTAAACGGTCACCCGGAAGACGAATTCGGTGATGCGAGGGACAGGGGTCTTGCTGCAGGACCTTCTCTTGCAGATTCGCTAATGCCTGTGGTCGTGGCGAGAGGGCACGGTTGGCGCCTGCAGCACGAGGTGACCTCGATTGCATTGGTCAGGGCACGATGAGACGATGGTGGGTGAGGCGTTAGACCGCTTTCTCGACCAGTCCATGAGGATACGCAGATCCGTCAGAGTGGGTCGTAGCCGGAATTGCATAGGTGCTACCTTTGGTCAGTAGTCATGTAGCAGCTGGCGTACCCGCACGTTGAGGACAAATTTTTGGGGTGCGGCGAGATACAGCCGCTCAGTCCCCGTAGCAGTATCCGATTTGCCGATGCTCTCACATTGCATGAGGGTGTGGCGGCGAAACGTCAATACAAAGGCGATATCAGAATCCGCCAAACGGCTACATGCCTCTCATTTCCCGATGACAAGGTCGCAAGCAGTTTAGCCAGCAATTCTATTCGGCGCCGTGCTGCGGGCGAGCGCTCAGCCAGCCATTCAGCATGGCCGGCAAGTCACGGGCCTCATGTCATGGCGCCGTCAACCAGTGTAGCACGACTGGAAAACGTGGTTTCCCCACGTCGTAGCCTGTGCCCGTCCCGAAAGACCCACTGGAAAGGCTCGGAGAAGGCCCAGCACGCTTCTAGCCTGTAGCCAATTCTGGTTACGATACGACGTTGCTTGGCAGGCGAAGTGCGTTGTGCCAGGGTTCGAGTCAAAGTGATGTGTTGACGTGCGGTGCCGAGGCGATCGATACATGGTCGACATGTGGGAAACCGCGCCTCATCAAGTGCCGAAGGAGCTGTCCAGACCTCGACGACACTCTCTGGCCCTAAGCCCTAGGGGCCGTCCGGAGATCAACCGCGCGGATCTGGTGCCTTTTGAGATCTCGCTCCGTCAAATCAGCGATGCCTCGTCATCCCTATCTGACTACGACCTGTCGACGCTGGATCTTCACCGAGCACGCACCACGCTGTAAGAGAATGGTGGCATCGGTCCATGCACTGATAGCCGGCATGCCAGACGTGCCAAGTAGCGCCGTAGAACCAGCGGCAGCGAGCACAAAGTCTTCTCTCCGATGGTTTTTCGAAGCTCAATTCACGCTGGTGGTGCAGAGTAAAAATAGTTGACCATGGTTTGTACCCCATCGGCTCTGTCGCGTGGTGCGGAGATATCGAGTGTGACACCCGACATGGGCCACCAAGTATTGATTCGATGCTGTGTCGCCTTCCGCATCAGCCCGTGTCGCCCTCGACGTGCCAGAAGCAGTTGTCGCGATCTGCACAGGTGAGGGCGCATGATTGCGTGGCCGTGGCGGCTCGGTAGCTTCCGTTCGGCGAGCCAGCCGATGCAGTCTGAGAACTTCGGACCTTGACAGCTGGCGAATCCTGGAAATTTTACCACACTACCATCTGCCCGTCAACAGCCCCCGGAGGGCCATTCACCCTTGGCACGCGGAGCACCGCACTCAAAACGGGCAGGTTCCTGACATGACCTCCGATAAGAGGCCGTTGGGGCAGCAGAGTGCGATTCCCTGCCGATCGTGCCGCGACTTTGTTTCCAACAGCGAGCGATCGACATGTCATTTCTGACAGTGCTGTTGGGCGTCGTAATGTGTTTTGCGCCAAGATGGCTATGTGGAAGACGTGTGCTGTTGGCGGATATACGGTTACCCAAGGATTCTGAACGCGGCGCGACGCTCAGTGGCAAACCGCGATGATCGCAACCGCGTCGGGAACGGTAGTTCTCAACGCTGAAACGGCTCAACGATGGTGTTGCAAAAATGAAGAGATCGGCAGACCGCCATCGCAATTTGTCGAGCAGAACGCGTACCTTGGGTGAGGAGTAGGGAAGAAGCGTGCCGGAGTGAAGGAAGGCGGATCGAGCCTTCCAAGAGGACAACCAATAGGAATCTCTCCTGATTGGCCGGAGCCCTCTCCGCGGGTAGCACAATCCCTTCAACACCGGTGCACCACCCGTTGTCATCTGCCTTTAACTTTGTGGCTGTCACACCATACAAACGCTACCACGGAGGACACTGTTCCATGCCCGGTAAGGAGAACACGTCTGACAGGCAAGCCGGTCAGTGTGCAAGGTACCGTCATGCCGGCTTTGAACGACCACGCCAACCTTAACGCAACCTCCTGACTCGACATTGCGAAGCTATCATCCCCTATAGAAGCTTTTGACGCTTCCATGAGGTACGTACCTTTCGGCACGTTTCGGTATCTGACACCATTCGGTACGATTCATGGGCGAACATGTCTGGGGCGTCGACTACGCTAAATGCTCCGCTCAAGTTCGGCGAATCCTCAAATTGCATGCCACCGTTGGCTTGCAAGCGGTCAGTCTCCTACACGGAAATGATTGCAGATCTGGTTGGGTCCTTCCGTAGCTCCAGGGCATCTGGACTTGACTCAACCCCGTACTGATGGGTTTGGTTTCAGCGCACAACACGCAAGCTACTCACGATCGACAGTGACCAAGGGGAACGGTACTTCATTACGGAGCAAGATCTCGCTTGTTACTGCCCCACGACATTGATCTCATTTCAGGTGGACAACGAAAAGGACATTGCTCAACCATAGTGTCTCGGACCGAGACCTTCGAAAAGGTCGAAATCATGAAGCCTTACAGACGAATATTACCAATCCCGCGATCAGCTGGCCAAATTTTCAAAGGTCCACATTTGGTAGCATACGGCAGTTCCTGCTGGGCCGTCCTCCAACTGTTTCTTTCGAATATCGTGATACGCCTTTCGAGTCCTCACTCGATTCATCAGTCTTGAACCTCGATTACTTCACAAAATTCCCATTCTGTCGTGTTAGACTTTACATCTTTGTCTCGGGCCTTGCAACTGGGAGGAAATCACAATGACTGGCCTAATTCCTTCTCTTCACAAGAAATTGCTTCTATGACCACAACACGTTTCTTTTCTTCCTTCCGCATCGCGTTCATTGAGATACATTATTAGCTCATTTTTCACGCCTACGGCTAACAAAATGTCTTCCGTATTACGAGGTTTTAGTATACGCTTCTACTTCAGTCATCGACAATCTCAGCGTGCCACCCGTTGGCGCATGCGAGGGAAATCGACAGAAAGCGGTAGAGTTCTATGGATTGTCTTGTGAAACAGATCAGCCACGCCTCCTATCGTCCCTCGACGATTCATATCGCTCTTGAAGAGAAAGGGTAAACAACTTGTTGCCTACCAAGTACGCTCGTACTGACTTTCTGCTCGTCTGTATCAACACGCAACATGTGCGACAGCATCAGGCTTCGAGCGGTAGGTGGTAATTGATCTTGTCGGCCAGTATAACAACTTCGGTATTATATATGCCTGGCCACTTCAATTCATAAGCTTTAGCATACTCGTAAAGAGCGCGTGTCACACACAGCACTTGGAACTCTGGATTCTTCAACCGTGGACTTCAAGCTTCATCTCCAACCTTCATCTTTAAACGTCGTCTTCAAATTTCATCTCAACCTTCACCTCCAAAACCTATCTCCAACCTCCAACCCCTAACCCCGCATCCACCAATTCTTCCTCCCTTCCTTCCCTTTCCTCACGCTACAACTTCGAATCCCCCCAAATTTTCCCCCCATCCAACACCAACGTATCGCCATTAACATGTCCCCCCGCCCTACTACTCAAATACACCACGGCGGCCGCAATATCCTCTGGCCTTCCCGTCCTTCCATTCGGATTCTGCTTATTTAGCTGCTCCTCGCCGCCGCTCCGCTCCATCAAGACAGCCGCCATTTTGGACATGAAGAAGCCCGGCGCGATGCCGTTGACGAGAATGTGTCTGGGCCCGAGCTCGATGGCGAGGTTGCGTGCGAGATGGAGAACGGCGGCTTTGGAGGCGGCGTAGGAGTAAGCGCCGGAGGCGCCGAGGGAGCCGACGGAGAGGCCGGCGACGGAGCCTGTGACGATTACGCGCGAGGGGTCTTGGGTTGATGCGTTTTTTGTGAGGAGGGGGGTGAATCTAGTGGTGGGTTGTGAGTATATGTGGTTGTGGAGGAAGCGGAATTGGGATACGTACTT
>AJMS01009766.1:0-10407 GCA_000263175.2 Phaeosphaeriaceae sp. UM 1110
CTTCCCACCCTAGTGCAACCTAATACATCTCACCTCAGCACCTATTCTCCAGCTACGAAGCATAAGTTACTGTTCATCGTACTCCAGTAAAGCTATACGGAGATACAAAGTACATGATTCCCCTCGCAACTGGCATATTTGGTCCACTAGCCATTGATCGACACCCCTATCGCCTAGCATCCGCACCCATCCCATGTGTAAGCGCTGGCGGATTGCAGATCAACACACTTAAAAATCCTAATTCGGATACAACTGACTTGTCTTTAACCACCTCCGCCGGTGCTGACTGGCTCTGGGAGACGTTCTGAATGTACTTCGCAGGTCCGAAGGAGTGACAAGCTTTCGTGCTGCACCCCGCATGTTTCGAAGAGGCATAAGTGGGCAGTACTTGGCCGGAAGGTCGGATGTGTACCGATGGCTTCGCTAGGCTGAGCCACAGAAGGTAAATATCGGAAGTTGGTGGGAACGTTGGATCGATGGATGGAGGAAGTGTGTCAGGAGATTTGTCGATCGCGGAGGTGGACGCAAGGAGGGTGCGCGGTTTACCGTGTGACACTTCCAACAATTGAGGTCGTGTTATGTGAGAATTGGAGATGTTCGGTATCTAGTGACTCTGATTTCGAGAGTAGGGAAGGTGAGCTCAGTAAAACAAGTTTTAATTCATGTCAAAATTCGTGTGATTCATGGACATGTTGATATTGTTATATCGTACATTATCATTGCGAGCTCGCTCTCGCTATCTCGTTCCACCGCCCATTATTGCCTCTCTCGCACCTATGCTCTTCTTCCGCTCAAGATAAAACCCTCGTGTAATATACAGTGAACCCTAGATTCAGTCTACAGTCTATGATATCCGCTTGTTCATCAAATCATACACTCTCAAATCATGTAGTAGAGAGGCTTTTTCACAAATCCAGACATCGCGATCGAAACTCAGAAACTTTTTTAATTGACTTTCAGCAAACGTACGGCTGGTACGTCAACCGATAATTTGGCGGTGGAGTGTAGCACGCCACGCTGTCCGTAGTGTATGACGAGGACGACTCGCTTGCTGGACCAGGTGGGTACCGGGCCATGGTTTCGGCACTCCATGAGGAGGATGTGTCGCTCGCAGCAGAAGATGGAGCCTGCCAGTATGCGTAGTGGTCTGGTGTCCAGGAGTGGACAGAGTGATGAGCTGAAGAGAGGGTGTAACTAGCGACGTTGTCGGTAGGAAGTGAGGACGAGTACTCGGTTGGTGGTGGAGTGTAACCCGCCAGGCTCGACGTGCCTCTGGACATCGCGTAGGCGGAACACGTAGGTGAGGAAGTGACATGGTTCATGGGAAATGTGGTAGAACTAGGTGATCGAATGACTTGATGTGTTGAGATGGTTGCAGAGGTCGATGATGGAGTGACGTGCTTCGATGAGGAGGGAGCGGCTTGTTCAGTTGGTGTCAAATTCAAGCTTCCTCGCTCTTCGCAGTCGAGTCGGACTTTCTTCTTGAATGTGAGGAGCTTCTCGTCCAAAGCACGCCAGTTTGAAAGTCGTCCTTCGAGCATATCGCACAGTGCTTTGTGGCAGCTCTCTTGCTCCCTTGCCGCGATGTCTTGAAGTTGCTTGAGAAGACCACGCTTCACAACTTTGCGTCCCCGAGCATCGAGGTCGCATTGAGGCTGGATCTCCATCTCGAAAACGTAGGTGTCGAGGAAGTCATCTAAGGGATCCCAGATATTGAGTCCCATGTACATGGATGATCGGGCAGAAAGAAGGATCTGAATCTCAGAGTGCCATTCGGTGAGACCAAGTCTTGACCATCGAGTCCTGATGAACTGGAGTCTGATGGCACGGGAGTACTCTTGGATGACACTGACTGCTGGGTCGATGTCATTGGCATCGTGTTCGAATCGGAGGAGGTCTTGGAATACATTGGCTTGATGAAAGAGGGTGTTGAGCTCAACCGGCACCGAAGCTGGCTTTCGAGACGACCGATGAGAGGAAGGTGAAGTTGGTGCAGCCATAACGTAGAGAGACAAGGTTGTACAGTTCCGAGTGTCTGGGTGCTAGGTATGGAAGTGACGTTTCCGGGAGGCGATCGATTTATGTTCCTGATCATCTTTGATCGAGTTTCCACTCAAGCCGTTCCACGCACTGATGTCAGCCTCAAACGCCGGTAGCAAAAGAGGGTCCCACAGGGTCCCTCAACCCACTGAAGCTCGCCGTGCCTCGTAATGCCAGCCCTTGGCAAGCCTCAAAAAGATCGACCCTGCCATTCGAGCGTTGCGGGAACCACGGCAGTCGACCGCTTCCTCGGGCCCTCGGATTGAACTGCCCAAAAGCAACAGGTCGATCTCTTGCTGAGAGCAGTAATCCACTAGCTCAAGGGCGTTAGGAAGGCTCTGTCCTCCGAGTTTCAGCAGCCTGACGGAGCCCAGCTCCGCTAGCCTCACGCCGCCGATCTCATGAAACATAACGAGAACCCGACCCAGCACTGGACCACGACGTCTGCGCCAGGGACTACGTAAGGTTCAATAGCAGATTCTGGGGTTGAAGTCATTTTTCCGGTATAGTTGCCGCAAAGCCACACACTTGAGAGCTTCTAGCTCGTCTTTGTCGTTGATGCTGCAAACATGCCACTTCTCGAACCACTTTGTCACTCTCACAAATGAAATATGAGGGCATAGGCAGCAAATCGACAACCTCGGTGCCATGACACTGAGCATTGACTTTTTGTAATTGCTGTTTGTAAAATCTCAAAAAAGCCGCCGTTCTTGACCGGTGATGCAGGCCTGATTACTCACTGTCGACTTTTCTTTGTTCTCACTGCCGCACTACGTCCTTAGCATCTTGAGCGAACAAAACTTCCGTCTCTTCAGATTGGTCAGCGGATTAAGTCGTACCAGACTTTTGATTACTTGCCAAGCTGAACTCTGCAGACCCTCTTCTTGATGGCATCTGCCGTGTGTGGTGCGGTTCAAGGTCGGGCAAGAACCCAAGCCTTGGGATGAAGTAATGCCACGGCGAGGATATAGCCGGAGGGCCTATGATGGCATTGTTACATCGGGGATAATATCGAGTCAGGCATCTCCGGTGGATGTGCCATATATGTGGACTTCCCTTGGCGACGTAACTGCCGGCCACAATTGTCATTGATGCGGTGATGTTACTGCAACCTTTGTGTGGCGTCGGTGAGGCGCATCCGTACTCAACGTGTTGCTCAAGATCTGGCGTGACTGAACAATGCGGTGGTAGGCTAGAAGGCAAGGCTGACAATCGCATGCTTCGAGGCTATGCTGCATTGGGTGGCAGGGTCTAACGTCGAGGTGGAATGTGAGGAAGGTTCTAGCCCTTGGTCCCCTTGTCGCTTGCGCGATCCCAAGTCGGATAAGCTGAGCTATTTCTGGGGTAATCCAGGCGTATACATTGAATCTTCTGGTGTCGTTCGATGTGTCCAAAGAGGGGCCTGGCATATACAAGGAGCTGAGCTCGTGATGCTGAAGGGCTAGAGTAGATATATGGTGCTTCACGATCAGCCGGAAAAGTTCATGTCGGGTGAACCTTGCGACTGGGCGTCTTCCTTGTCCTCGACTTGATCCACCTGGTCGCTCCCCTCTAGATCCTCCAGCATCAGAACTCTATTCATCCTCCAGTATCAGTGATCCACCGAATCAGGTCCCAGATCGTTGAATCCTTGCGGACATTCTTGCTTCTTCTTCCACACAGACCTCCCCGTAGCCGGCAAGCGCATTTGGCTTTCTGCGGCATTGCGTGCAGCGATGTCAGCATGTT
Organism: Phaeosphaeriaceae sp. UM 1110; assembly: GCA_000263175.2. NCBI lineage: Eukaryota > Fungi > Ascomycota > Dothideomycetes > Pleosporales > Phaeosphaeriaceae > Phaeosphaeriaceae sp. UM 1110. The sequence continues at coordinate 3,769 of AJMS01009766.1, forward strand.
GGTTTCCTTCAGAGACTGCATAAACCTTCTGCCACATCAACTGCACAGATACGCCGCTTTTCACGAGGAAGTCTGTGGAATCATAGATGCTTTGAAGTGCCCTTTATGGATCCAACTTTGAGATGCTGAAGCATAGTCAAGCAGTCGGAGAAGAGTCGAATCACTTTCACCTCCCTGTCTTGGAAACACCAGGCCTCAGCAAGATCCAAAGCGACAGCAAGCGAAGAGCTCTGCATCATTGCTCGCACCAGTATCAACACCTACTGGCAAGCTTACTTGCCTCCACTCCCCATCTCCGCTTGACCCTACCTCTTGCCATGCAAGCCCAGCACCGATATATTTGTCACCGCTGCTGCCATACACTGCGCTCCCATCCGCCCAAAGCGCTATTGCTGTGCCAGCATTGTACTGGCCTTTGATATCGAGGACGAGGTTGGCATCTGTGAGGAATTGCGCTTTGAGAATCATCTTAGAGTATGATGATGATACCTTGGTGTTTGCGCTGTTCTCCGATCGTAACGTTGATGACACGGATTCTCCATTGGTATGAGTTTTTTTGAGCTTTTGCTCGCGGGGTTTCTTCCCTCTGTCTGTCATCTTTACACAAGCACGAATAAGTAACGTCTTGAGGAAGGAAAGTGCAATGTGCGCGAGGTTAGTACGGCAATTGCTGCGTCGTCCGTGACGTCGATTGAAGTGGGAGTGTAAAATGAAGAAGATTCTTATTAGAATGCAAAACATCCTGCACTTGATTTTTGATATCGCAGTGGCGTCACAGAGCCCTTTATCAAGCCATCTTAGTCAGGCTCGCGTGATTCCAAATTAAATATGCATTCAATCAGCTCCAGCTTCGTTGAATATGATTATGATGCTTCACGTGACCACTTCAGCATGGGTGCTCATACTACCTATTAACGTCCCTGGAGATCGATCTTACTGTTTGAAGTGTACATCATTTTTACGCCTATACAGCTATCGATGTCTCGAACGTCTCGGGAACATTACAAAAGGCTCGGATGTTGGGACTACAGGCAGTTCGGACAGGTGTTGGAACCGAATAGCTCCCATGAAGTACAACGAGTTCAGCTGTGAGGATATCTCATAGCTTTGTGCACGAATCATTTGATCGGAACGCAATAGTACGATTGGTGCAGATCATACACATTGGACTCAACAGGCTGTCCGATATCGTTGATGTTTCATCAGTAATGGCAATACAGCTAAGTCTTGTATGGTAATAACACTATGGTAATAACACTCTTTCGGTTTTAGGAAGACTGAACAGTTGATGATAGCTGCGCCCAGCATGAATCCTGACTCAGATGCAGAGATATCATCTTGGGTAGGGAAATATTTGTCAACATCGAACTAAATTTCTGCTCAGAGAGTAATATGCCATGCATGTCATGATTGATTAAGAGGTCACTGGTATCAATCACTGTCTACGAGACTGCAGTTAAACTGTCATCAGACCCTTGTATACTCGACTGCTGGGACACCAATATCATGCACCCAGAAGAGCTTTTTGATCTGACCATCCGCACCAGCTCTGAAGTCTGCCTTCCAGAAGTCTGGACCTTGGTCCACCCAGCGTCCTCTCTTCACCAACTCGTTGCGGGTCTGGATCCACGTGAACATGTCATCTTGATAATGATTCAAGACAAACTTCTCCGACTCCATGCCCTGGAATGCCCAATACAGCGAATCGCTCTCTGCCGTTACGACAATCTTAAAGATCTTCTCAGCATCCCAGTAGGTCCCAACGTACTCCTCCAGATCCCTCGGCGAAGTGCCATTCTTTTGTTCTCGAAGAAGCTGTTCCGTAGTAGTGTTATACCACTTCTTGGTCGTAGCTCGGCTCGTCTCTGCAGCTGCGATATAGTCGTTGCGTTGATCCTTTGGCACATCAAGCAGGACCTCTAAAAGTAGCTGCCCGATCCAATCGGGGACATCGTTGAGCGATAATGAGTTCGTGAGAACGACTATCGCACTCTCAGTTTCGGGAACTAGCATTACGGCGGTCAAAGCACCAGGAAGACTGCCTTGATGATAGAGAACAAGCTGAGAAGAGATCCCTTTACCAACAACAGGCATGCCATCTGGCATGAGAGGTGGATTGCAACCAATATCACCCATCGTCGCTGGGAGCTGGACGCGAGCCCAGCCATACCCATACGAGGTTTCAGTTTTGGTGGGGGGATTTATGGGGACCTTTGCCGACATCAAGTGCTGGACCTGCTTCAGTGGACATCCTTGAGTCGATGTATTTCCAGTCTCAAATTGGTCGTTGAATGCTGCCAGGAAGGATTTGTATAGCTTGAGAAGGTCGTTGACAGAGCTTCGCAGACCGCCACTCGGACCACCGAAGAGATCTTTCCCAGCCTGTACTGGTGCAATTGGATTGGGTGTGCCATCGTCCAGGACCGTGTGAGCAACTGCTACGTTCTCCGTGTCATCGGCAGGTGGCTTTGTCAAAGTACGCTTCAGACCCAACGGCTCAAGAATGTCAGAATGCAGCCGGTCAGACCAGTAAGAACCTGTAATTCTCGATATGACATGCCCCGCAATTTCATAGCCCAGGTTGTTTCAGCCAAATTGGCCGCGGAATGGAAGAACTGCCTCCTGATGACTGAGATACTTCAGGCTGTCTTCTGCTGAGATCATTACATTGTTGTTTGTGCTTATGTAAAGGTTGTCTGCCAACGCCATGCCTGTGCGGTGAGAGAGCAGGTCCGCGACGGTTGTGTGGGTATGCAGCACATCAGCCTTTGTGCGAAACTCTGGCAGAACTTCCGTCACCAATGTATCTCATTGCACCTTATTCTCTTCCACAAGTAAACCGATGGTAGTGGAAGTAAGTGCTTTCATCAAGGAACGGCATGCGAAGATAGTATCTGCGTCCGGTGGCAGCTTCTTTTCGACGTCGCGGTATCCGAAATTGGCTTGGTATACTGGCTCACCCTTGTGGAGAACTCCAAGAGCTAGACCAGCGGTACCTCCAATTTGCATGATCTTTTCGATATACGGGCTCAAAGCGACGAGTCGATCACGTAGAGGAGACATAGTGGGGGTGGTATGTTGTGCTGCGCGTGAATTAGGTCTGCGCAATGATGAGCGTGAGCTCCTTACAAGGCTGTGGACGTTTCCACCACCGAACCATCGGCATTGGCTCGCGTGACCACAGAATGGTGATGGAGAGCAAGAAAAGGGCAAAGAGGAGCAATCGCTTGGAAGATCACATAGACCAAAGAGAAAGTGGGTTGAAGAAGGACGGTGACGTACAGATTTAAGCCTGAACAGTGTCGGTGAAGGATCGAATTCTCGCTGCAGCGAGCTTATCTCTGACGCGACAAAGTTTGGCACATTTTCGCACAAATCACTCTCCTGGGCTGGGCGAGACCGGGTTGATGCAGGCAGGATTACATGCAACATACAGCGCACGCCACGAGAAAAGATGGCGAACAGGCAGAAGCATACGCGGCACACGAGGGCCTATCAGAGATAGCTGCCAGCACGCACACCGATAACAGATGGCAGAGTATGGCTGCTGCTGCGACGTTAGTGGTGTCGATTGACATAGGATCGTATGACAAGGAGTTTTTCTGGAGGTGCAGATACAGCGTTTGCAAGCAAGTGCGGCGAGAGTGAACATGTCTCATTCACCTGTCTTGAATCTCAAGTCTAAGCCCAACCCTCACCGTTTCCTTGTAGATGATCTATTCATATCCAGCCTTTTCGACCTGCATAGGGAATACTGGCTCGTCCAGTCTCGAAGTACAGGCAGACTTCCAGTTCTTGGGCGTGTACTTATCAACAACGCTCTTGAACGCCTCTAACGTGCAGAAAGTGGTGTCACCCTCCAAGTGCTTGCCGGGTGCCTTGCACCCCGGCACCTGCATTATCTTGTCGTTGTATCGGATGCGCACGTAGTAGTCCTTGAGCTCTTCCCGTTGTGACGCGCTGAGCTCCGAAACAGGCTTCCTCGCCATTCCCGCCGGTGCCAGGTCCTCCTTGAAAGTTTTGGAGCCACCAAAAAGGCTTGACCACCAGCCCTGGGGTTTCTGAACCGGAGGTTGTTGCGACGACGGAGTCGTTCCGTTGGCTGTAGCGACCGCACCTCGCTTCTTGAACATCTCGAAAGCGATGTGGCTCGTAAAAGGTGGCCACTTCTCGTTCTCAAACGCACCGAGACTGACGAGAGCGGCGGCGAGTGTTGTGTCGTGGCATCCACTCATCGCGAACTTTATGTCCGTCTCTCCACCTCTTCCCTTGCCTAATTTTCCGTCACTACCACCTACTTCAATTAAGCCATCATTGCCATTACGCTCGACACTGCCAATCATGCGTGACGTAACATCGCCCAACAGACCTCCAATTCCTAACATGCGATACTCTGTCGATTCCGCATATCCTTGGAACCACTCTTCTACCGCGATCTTGTCGACTATAGCCCGAGCCTTGGGGTCATAAAAGTCTTTAGGGAGCTTTGTTTCAGGCCCATGCGCGTCTGTGGCATTAATAGTGTCCATGATACCAGACAGGCGTGGGTGAGAATCAACCGCTACTTTTGCTTGTCCTGGCATGTATTTAGAGAACATCTTTGACAGATATTGCATGTCTTCGGAGTCGTTCCACCGTTCAGCTGCACGTTGCGCGAAGGCACGACTTAGGAGTGCAAATCGTCGACAAGCAGCATCGTTTGGGTAAAGTGTCTCGTCTGCAGGCGTTCGAGTAATTATAGTTGGTGCAGGGAAGTCGGCCGTCCTCGCAGATGGGGGATAGAAGCCCCAAAATGCTTGCTGAAGTGACTCCAAAGCCCGAGGAATTGGTGTCGCGCGGAGATAGATCATATCGCTGTCCGCAATGAGCTGTGGCATAAACTGAAGCTGGTCAACATAGAGATGACGAAGCCGTTGACCCAGCGCAAGCGTAGTCTCACGGCCCCTGTCTGTCAACTCGCCGGGTTGACAGATGGCATCAAACTCTCGGCCTGGGCCTGAAGCAATGACTTCAAGTGTCTTAGTGATTATTTTGCCAGTAGTATTCTCAATGCTTACCGGGTCCATCGTCATTACCAAAAGTTTCTAGTCTTCTACGGAATTTAAGCGAGTCCCAGTCGTCCGTGGTCTTGATCACGCTGGTAAGTTGGCGTGCATGATTACAATACGGCCAATCTGCAATGCGTCAGGAATCCTATACATATATACCTCGATATTCTTCTCACATGGCCTCAGTCCAGTCTGAGGAAGCTGTCAGTGGTATGTTATAACGCAACACGCTCATGACTCACATTTTGGAAGCGCGGAGAGACTGGTGATCGTTCGCCATGACGTAGAAGCTGCATCCGTTCAGTATGTGGCTTTCCGCGTTACACAAAACACAACAAGGTAGTAGTCATACAATCTGCACAAGTTGTAATTCGAGCTCTTTCGGATACAGCTTGTCTAATTCCTGCTGCGAGTAAGACTGCCGAGGTACAAAAGTCGTCATGATGTCGCTAAGTTCGTGATGCCAAAGTCGAGTTGTAAATATGAATGACGGACATTCGAACGGTGATTTGCTTTTTATGACAGGTAGATTGGGGTGCTTCGTGATAAAGCGCCAGTAGAGCGAAGGATTTCTGTCACGTGCTACGTCATTGGCGAGTCGCGGGCGGGCGTTAGTCTGAACGTGCGCGAGCTAAAACAATTGCGCATCTCGCTGCGGGACACGAGCATCAATTGGGGTGCAATTATAGCTGCGCCAAAAGTTTGCTGGGTGAAGGTGTTCTGGATGGAGGAGATTTTAACTGATATTGATTCTCGAGGGCCGTAGTCTTTCCATATGTGCGTTTGCAAGTCGAGTCAAAACCCATAAGAACCATAGCTAAGAAGAAACACAGCACCACATCTTGCCCTCGCGTACGACCACCAAGCACTATGCTGGGCGCATATGTGTGTAGACAGTGTAGATCACGACTCGCACCACGCGTCGTCCCCGTACGAAATCCGCAATTGCAGCCACGCGCCACGTTCTTCTCGTTCCGCCGTCAAACACCCCAAGACAACCCCGAAGCCGCAACATCAGACGCGCAGTCCCAGCAGGAAAGTCTACTAGAGACAGACCAGTCTGCGTCACGAATAAGATACACAGACCGGGCGGAACAATCACAGCCACGTCCACAACGACGTGCCGGGCGCTATTCACAGCTTGTCGATGAACCGAGGGAAGATGAATTTATAGCGTCTACACCCTCACAAGGTGGTAATGTCACTGCCGAAAGACGTAGTGAGGGACCAATTAGGGCCATCGCAAATGCCATAAGAAAACCTGGAAACGGAGACGAGGCATGGAACTTGTTCAACCGGATATACACCTCGAGGGACTGTGAAGCTCTCACACATCCAAGTGAAGGTGACCTCGTCCACCTACAGGACGGAAAGCTGTTCGACGACCTCCTCCGCAAAGTCAATGGCGCCTTATGCTACGCACCAGTGAAGTCTACAATTACCCCAACAATGGTGCTCTTCAGGTTCGAGCAGTTGGGCATTGCAAAGCCCGAGCACTGGACGTACCTGACACTGGATTATTTGACACACCAGGCCATCCTAGCTGTCAACTCCACATCTTCAGAGTCCAAACTAGATCTGCCGACCATTC